>CAIGRL010104703.1:0-23952 GCA_903798325.1 Fraxinus xanthoxyloides
GGGGGGGGGGGGGGGGGGGGAGAGAAAAAGGTGGCCCAAGGATATCATGTCGAGATGAGCTGAAAACATGTCAGTCTCACAAAAATCCTCAATGATGTCACTGGACATAACCTCTGCATAAAGAAGGATAACAGGCCAATGAAGAATATTGTTTTTGTCTAGTATTGGCTTTTTAAGTCCAGTGAGTTCTTGATACATTGCCTTCCCAATTCGTAGTCCTCTATGCTCAAAAGCGGAGACAATGCCCTGAATGTATTCAAACTAAAAGGTAAAAAGCACGCCCAATATTTAAGAACTTGATTTTTGCTTAACACCATAAATTTTGAACCTCTGCTGCTTCCACAGCCTTGGAAATTTCAGCTTGGCGCTGTTCATGCACTGATCTCTTTAGATCAATTTGCTTGGCTAGCTTCTTCAATTCTTCGTTATCTGGTGAATGGCCAAGGCCTTTTTCACAGTATGACTTCGCTTCATTCAACAAATCAAGTGACAATGATGCTTTGACTGCTCTGTAAAGTGCCTAAAAAAGAGTGTAGAGGTTAATCATATAGAAAATAATAATACAACTTATGACAAAGATAATTAACACAAAATTACAACCTTAACGTTTGTTGGACAGAGACTGACTGCCTCCTCGGCATCCTGGAGAGCACGTCTGTAATTTCCCAGGAGCAGATTGACATGAGCTCTATTTGAATAAACAATCGAGTTCTCTGAATTGCTTAAAGCCTTCTGATTTATAGCTCTGGTGTAACAATCAATAGCATCCAAATAGTGCTTTTTGCCACTTTTCACATACTCATTACCCTTTTCCTGAAAGCAGACGGAACAACTATAAATCTTCTTTATTCTCATTTTTTAACTTTCTCAAATTCCATTGTTTCCCTTATTTACACAAACAGGACTTAACAAAAGCAAAACAAATTTCAGGTAACGATGGACAATCTCGTAAACATCTTACAAACCCTTTTCTTATCATTGAGTTCAAAGGTTGGACCAGTGTACTAAGTATGCATATACATGTCGGTCGGAGAAATAATGAAGGATTTTTCCCATTCAAAGATTGAATCTTCACTGATAATGCAATACAAGATTGAATTTTGACCAAGTTTATGTAACGTATATCATCGGGCACGAAAACATCATAGCAAAACAGCAACTAATGCTGTAAAAAATCATATTTTGCCAATTTTCTGTTGAATCACTCAAGAGGCCAAAGAAGAAAGCGATTTATCAAAGCATATAAATGAAACTAAACCAAATTAAACAGAAAGGAAAATAAGAAAGATTTATATTAAAATAAATAATTATTGTAAAAGGGAAGCCATTAAGCAAACCTTGAATTCAATAGCAGCAGACTCTTTTAGGGCAGATATGGCTTCAAGGTCAGCTATTTCATTATGGGTTTTGGGTTCCGAACCCGCCTCCATCCAAAGAGCCATGGCTTCTGTTTTGATTCTTCTTCCTGTTGGTGAGCGAGTTTGAAGGAATTCAAGAAAAACCAAACAGATGTTTCTGGGAAAATATTTCGCAAATCAACATGCGATTTTTCACTTAAAGTCGCTTTTTATAGATTTAAAATATGCGAAATAAAATCGTTTAGTTAGGTTTACGCTTTTAAGGGTTTGCTTGCAATTATTTTTTTCACTGATTTTGACCCTATTTGGGTGATATGATTTAGGAGAGGTTGGAAAAATTAGTATTTATTAGTATTTGAGGCATTCATAATGAAATTCGGTTCGCATTTTTCAACTCGTCGATTGATGATTTTTTTATCATTTTCCAAATTTTCTTTCAATGGTTTCACGTGGTTTGTTACATTGGTTGCCACGTTAAATTTAACTTATGATTGTCAAATGTTGTACAGATGGAAATCAACTTTGCGAGTTGATGACCTTTTTTCAGAATAGTAAAATGCATAATTTTGATACTAGGAATAAAGTTCTTTTAGCCCTTCCTCTTTGGTTTGGTTTGCTACGTTCGAAGCCTCGAACGGTGTTCAGTGACTCTATATAATCATATCCACATGTACGACCCTGCTTTCACCTTTTGACGTGGAAAAGAGAAATCATAAAGCATGAACTGTGTCAAGCCTAACCATGTAGAATACCAAATCAAATGAGGTTTGCATTGCCTGGGCAGAAGCAGCTCGACTATCACGAATTCTGTCGAGCCTGTACTGAGTCAAATACCTTGTTGTATTTTTGGGAATTTAATTTTTTCATCTGAAATCTGGAATAATACTGATAGTGTTCGAGTCACATTATGTGACTATTTACACAATTGGTTACACCGAACTAAATCAAGCTAAGGACCGAAGATAAAAGACATGTCTATTATCGTTTTCAATCATGTCTAGTCGATATACCAAACATAGCTCGAGTGATCCGAAAATGTTGGGAGATTACACATATTTTGGGGTATGATTACACGAACAGAACAAAGAGATTGCAGAGAATACAGAGGTACAATCTTTTGTCGTAAACTCTAAACACGGTGTAATTCACTCAAAGAAATAAGCATTAAGCATAATTGCTATTGAATTCAAAGCAAGATGTTGGCTTATAAAGGCCTTACAAAGGGATAAGAAAGGGAAATAAACAACCCATGATTTGCATAACCTAAGAACGTAGTAACTGGCTAAGGAGTAAATCAAATCCTAAATATGTGTCCCAAATAATGGGGATTATTAACTGAATGAAATCCTAACAACTTTGAAAACTTCAACTATAACTCTAACAACCCCAACAATTCCTTCCCTAAGCTGATTGCAATAATGCATTCAATTTTACTTCGGGTACCACACACATACCTAATAACTCTCGCAACTTCAAAAACACATCCAGCTTAAGTGGTTTTATCATAATGTCTGCAATTTGTTCTTGTGTGCAACAATACTTCAGCTCAATAACTCCATCTTTCGTCAAATCACGCAAGAAATGAAACCCTACGTCAATGTGCTTACTGCGTCCATGCATAACTGGGTTCTTGGATAGCTTAATGGTTGAACTGTTGTCACATAACACAGTGGTGCACTTGTCTTGAGGATGACCAAGCTTCTCTAATATTCTCCTCATCCACACCCCTTGACAAGCACAAGAAGCAGCTGCTACAAACTCTGCTTCAGTAGTAGACAAAGCAACCACATGCTGCTTTTTAGAAGACCATGACATGGCTCCTTCACTGAGTAGGAACACATAACCAGAAGTCCTCTTCCTATCATCTACATCTCCTGCATAATCACTGTCTGTATATGCCTTCAACTCTCCATTACCTTTCTTTTGATAAAAGACTCCCAAATCAACAGTACTTTTCAAGTATCTTAACACCCTTTTCGCTGCTTGCCAATGCAACTTAGTTGGTTTTGCCATGAATCTGCTAATGAGACACACCACATACATCAAATCCGGCCTTGTTGCAGTTAAACACATAAGACTTCTGACCAATTGTTTGTACATGGTAGCATCCACCTTGGCTCCTTCTTCATCCTTCATTAGTCTAACACTAAGAACAATGGGATTCTTTACACTATTACTTTTCTCCATCCCAAACCTCTCCAAAACTTCTTTTGCATAATTCCTTTGACTAATATAAATGCCTTCAGAATTTTGTAAAACCTCCACATCGAGAAAATACTTCATCTTTCCCAAATCAGTCATATCAAATTCAAGTTTCATAGAATTCTTGAATTTAACAAGCATACTTTCATCATTACTAGTAAAAATTAGATCATCAACATATAAGCTAACAATCAAAATTTTACCTCCATCTTTTGTTTTTATGAATAGGGTATGTTCACAACTGCATCTTTCAAATCCTTCATTGACAAAGTATGCTTCAATCCGACTGTACCATGCACGAGGGGCTTGTTTAATGCCATACAATGCCTTCTTCAATTTGTACAGCTTATACTCTTCACCTTTCTTCTCGTAACCCTGTGGTTGGTCAACAAACACCGCTTCATTTAATTCTCCATGCAAGAACGCACTTTTGACATCAAGCTGATACACATTCCAACCATTTCGAGCTGCTAAAGTAATTAACATTCGAATTGTATCCCACCTAGCCACAGGCGCAAACACCTCAGTATAGTCTATGTCATGCTATTGTGCATACCCTTTCGCCACCAACCGAACCTTACACTTGTCAACCTCGCCATTTTCGTTGAGTTAGTTTTAAAGACCCACTTTACTCCAATTCTTTTTACTCCTTTAGGCAAATCTGTCAGCTCCCAAGTTGCATTTCTTTCGATAGCTTCTATCTCCAAGTCCATTGCAGCTCTCCACTTGAAACTATGAACAGCCTTTTCAAAGGTAGTTGGATCTGCAATTGAGGTAAACAGAACCAAATTGTGTTCAGCTTCTTCTGACAGTTCTTCCCCACTCATATAATCTTCCATCCAGAATGGTACTCTTCTGATCCTCTCTTCTGGTGAACTTGATGAGCTTTCTTCAGATGTTTGAGAATTCTCTCCAGATGACTCGCTCGAAGGTAAGCTAACTTTTCCTCCTCTTTCTTCTACTGCCACCTCCTCTTCAGCTTCTTCACTTTGATCATGTTCACTTCCTTCTTCATTACTATCTCCCCACTCAAGCACATCAAGTCTTACTTCTTCATTACTCCTCCCCTAATTCCAGTACTCATTTTCTTCAAAGACCACATCTCTGTTTACAATTATCTTCTCGGACACCGGATCATAAAGTCTATAAGCTTTAGACTCTTCACTCACCCCTAGTAGCACACACTGAAAACTCTTATCATCCAGCTTCTTTCTCTTACAGTCTGGCACATGAACATGGCAAATGCATCCAAAAACCCGAAAATTGTCAACATTGGGTTTAATACCACTCCAAGCCTCTTCAGAAATCATGTCTTTCACTGCCAAAGTAGGACTTCTATTGAGCACATGTGCTGTCCAGTTTACTGCTTCTGGCCAGAACTTCTTTGGAACTTGCTTCTCTGATAACATGCTTCTAACCATGTTCATGATTATCATGTTCTTGCGTTCAGCTACTCCGTTTTGTTGGAGAGTGTAGGCTGCAGTGAGCTGCCTGCTAATACCATTAGCTTTGCAAAAAGCGTTGAATTCGAGAGATGTAAACTCTCCACCCCTATCTGTACGCAGATAACAAATAAAAGCTCTTGTCTCTTTCTCAACAAGAGTTTTATAATTCTTGAAGATCGTAAAAGCTTCAGACTTCTCAACAAGAAAATATATCCACACCTTACGACTGTAATCATCCATAAAACTTATGAAGTACATCTTCTTACTGTTGGAGACAGGTTTGATGGGTCCACAGATGTCATCATGTACCAACTGCAGTCTCTGTTATGCTCTCCATAAACTTCTCTTTGGAATTGCATCCCTGTGTTGCTTTCCCACCATGCAATCAATACATACTTTGGATAATGCCTTCAACTGGGGTAACCCTTTCACCATCTTCTTATACTGCAATGTTCTTAGACCCTTGAAGCTTAGGTGCCCATATCTGCAGTGCCAGAGTTGAGTGTTGTCTTCAAGAGTTGTTTGGAAACAAGTGGGAGCATTCAACAGAAATTTTGCAAGCACTATGAACATCCTGTTTGCAGACATCGTTGTTTGCATAATAAGCCCTTTATTGGTATGATAGACTTTGCATACTCCATGTTGTATCAAAATAACTACACCTCTTTCTTGCAATTGTCCAACACTTAACAAATTATTTCTCAACTCAGGTATATAGAAAACATCAGTGATTATCTTAGTAACTCCAGCAATTTGCAACCTGATGTTACCTTTTCCCAATACAACCATCTTGGAATTATTTTCGAGCTTCACAGATTGCTGGAATTCCTCATCAAGATCAAAGAACCACTGCTTATTTCCACACATATGATTGCTACACCTTGAGTCAAGGAACCAAACATCTTCTATCCTTGATTGATTAAGCTCCACATACGACATCAACAACATCTCTTCTTCTTCCTCAAGCTCAACATAATTCGATCCCTTCTCCCATTTAGGACACTCATATTGAAAATGCCCTAATTGATGATACTTATAACACTCAATTGTAGCTTTGTTGAATGCTTGTCTGCCTCTTCCTCGAAAATCTCCACGACCACGAACTCCTCCTCTTCCACTAGATCTATCATCGTAGGTCACTTTCAATGCCTGCTCATCTCCTCTATGTCCGTTCATCCTCTGCTCATGTACCAACAAGCTGCTTTGCAACTCATCAATGGTTAAAGTGTCTAAGTTATTAGATTCTTTAATTGAGCACACAACATGGTCGAACCTTGAGGTCATTGATCTCAAGATCTTTTCAATGATCACCACTTGCTCCACGCTTTCACCATGAACCTTCATCTTGTTTGCTATGAAGAGTGTTCAAGCAAAGTACTCATCAACACTCTCACCCTCTTTCATCTGTAGGGCCTCAAAATCCTTCCGAAGGGCTTGAAGCAGTGCTATTTTGACTCTTGTGGAACCCTGGTACTTCTGCTTCATAGAGTCCCAGATATGTTTGGCAGTATCTCTATTTAGGATGGTCTCCATAATGTTCCGATCAATGGCTTGGAACAGATTATTCTTGACCTTCAAATCTTTCAACTTCTGGTCTACAATTGACTTTCGTTGAGCTTTAGTTAACACCATTCATGCTGCTGCAGCAGGGATTTCATCCTCCACAAAACTCCAATACTCCTTTGAACGAAGAAAATTTTCCATAAGCATGGACCAATGATCATAATGACCATCAAACTTAGGAATTGCATGTTGAACGAATTTACTTTCAGTTTCAGCTGCCATACTTCGGTCACTCCTTTTTTTTTCTTCTTAAGAAACTGCAATTTCTTTTCTCTCACAATCAGACCCATGATGGAGCTCTGATACCAATTTGTTGTAAACTCTAAACACGGTGTAATTCACTCAAAGAAATAAGCATAATTGTTATTGAATTCAAAGCAAGTTGTTGGCTTATAAAGACCTTACAAAGAGAAAAGAAAGGGAAATAAACAACCCACAATTTGCATAACCTAAGAACGTGGTAACTGGCTAAGGAGGAAATCAAATCCTAAATATGTGTCCCAAATAATGGGGATTATTAACTGAATGAAATCCTAACAACTTTGAAAACTTCAACTATAACTCTAACAACCTCAACATCTTTTGCATGTAAAACTTCAATTATTGATGAAATTGCAAAAATAAAAGTGATATTGATTACAATTAGCACATGATTAGATACAATATCTTTACAACTAAACCTGGTAGGCAGGAAAATCTCGAGTCTAAACTATACAAGAACTGTGGGATTCCACGAATATAAATTTCATAATCAATCAAGACGAAGACAGAATTGCGTAAAGATGAAGACTATATGAAACAACCCACTTGAGGCTTTGAGTTGTGTTAATTATACATAAAACCCACATAATTACAAAATTGAGAATGAAATATATAACAAGAAAGATTATATTCGATCCCAACAATGGTAAAAACACCAAGTTTTCAAGCATGTTTCCTCTAGATTTTCTCTACCTTCTTTCGGCAAAATTTTCTGAAACTGATCTTCGGTTGAACTTCCAATCCTTGGACCAACCGATTAAGGAAGGATGGAATGCACTGGTGAATTTCCAAGAAGGACCCATATGAGTCTCTTCTTTCTTGTTTTTCCTCCGGGCCCTTGTTACTGAATTATTTCTCAGAAATCGGGACGATTTTGGATCAAAAATTGAGGAATTCGAAGAAGCATCAGAAGCACCAAAAGATATAGGGCCATTTTGTGATGATATACCCTCCATAGGGTATCCAACTGATCCATCCTGATGGGGTGGTGGAAATTTCTCACTCTTTGCCTTAGCTTTAGCTTGTGACTCAACTCGCAACCGCTGTAGAATATAGTGCGTGCAAAGAAGGAAATCATTAGATTTTAAGAAACGGGTTCCTATAGGTAGATTCCACACATGATTATATACACAAACGATAAAATGACGAAGATAAAAGAGTTCAAAGATTAAAAATGGCATTTAGCAGCACAGCCTAAATCTTCTTTAATGACGTCTACGACGTCACTAAAGTAGCTCCTAATCTTATTAAAATCTGTGTATCATCTTATTACCAAATTCTTATCAGTTGCAATTAGAGTAAAAACATAAATCCATAAAATTACACTCAAGAAAATCATAAACACAATCTAATGATTCACTTCAGCATGAAGGTTCCACTTAATTATATGAGATTTGCTCAGTGTTCTTTAAAAAAAATTCTTTTCTTTTAAAAGGGGATCAACAGATTTCACCCCTCCCCTCCAAATGGAGGCTCGAACACAGGTCATCAGCTTGGTAAACTTTCGCTCATAAACACTAGTTGATTTATTTCTCAATGCAGCTACTTGATATACAGAATCATATCTATAAATAGAAATTCCTTTCTCGGTATTCAACATCTGTGTCCCATTTGGTTAAGCTTAAAAATGAGAGGAAAAAATGTTTTTCAAGCATGGCTAGGTTACCTCTCTCTTAAAAGTAAAAAAAGTCGCTTATTTACAAATTAACTCTTACCTTGTCAAAGTAAGTTACTTGTTCCAATTATGAATTAAATAAACAATTATTTTCAAGGTGAACTTTTTAAGCTTAGCTAAACATGGAGAACACAGTCCTCTGCCTAAAAGTCGATTGTAAGCTACAGATTCGCTATTTCTTTAACTGAGCATTCACGTCATCTTATTTCCTCCTTCGATTCCCTTATCTCTTGATTCTTGCTGTTATTTTTCTCTTTTTTTCACGGTCTTATGCAAGATTAATAACAATTTTCTTAAAATATAAGTGAAAGTACAGCGTAACAAAGCAAAAACCCACTGAGCTCAAATTGCATACAGGACTTTAAAGTCCTTAACCAGCACAAGCCCGGTAAGAGCAGCTCTCCAAATGATGCCATTTACACCCCACGCATCATTAAGACAGCAGTAATTTTTTAATTATATTATAAGAGATGATTACTAAGATAGCATTTGGCATGGTAATATAGAGCATGAACAAAATGGAATCTGTTTGACTTACATCTAAGTTAAGTTGTAGCTCGGCGTTGGCTTCTGGCGCTGGAATTGCTCGGCTGACCCTTTCATGAATTCTCACTCTTCTGGTACCATCTACTGCACGAGCTTTCCCACCTAAACCTCGTTGCCTATAGTTAAGATAAATGTCAGCATATAATTGATATTGGTCAAAAAATTTCTTGAAATCAAGGAAGTAAAAGCACCTTCTGGCTTCTTCAACTCTCAATTTTATATCCATTTCCTTGCTTGGAGGATACTTTGGTAAGCTTGATGGCTCACAGGCATATGGTTCGGTGATAAAGAACTGTTCATAAACAAGACATTGAATTCAAACACAAGTAATTCTGCCACCAGTGCGCTTGTTCATATTTAATTTTACTAATTAAAACCCCCATCTCCATCACCAGAGGCACAAGAAACACAAAGTGCAAAAAGTAAACTTCTAACAGTAAAAGACGTTGCTTTTGTGAAGCAAATTTTTTAATATATACCACCTGCAAAAGGTAAGAAGAAGTAGTTCTGAAGATTGGCTATAAACAATCCGCAAGTATGAGGATTAGCGAGGCAAACATATTCTAATAAATGAGTTTATTGAAACAGAACATTTTTATGGAGAAATAAAATGGACAAGAAAATGAAGTAAGAACAGAAAAGACAGAAGTTTGATATGGTACCGCTATTAGCCTACATGCATGAAAGCATAAACAATCATACTTAGACGAGGGACTTCACCTCAAAATATTTGGGCGTACTTCAATTGAAAAAGAGCTTGGCATTTTATAGCCAACATTGGATAGGTTAAGAGCCCATCAGTCGCGCAAATGGCTCGTTTGTTGCCATATGTGGCTGAATCCCTTGTACTCAATGAGCACCAAAGATAGTTACACAAGAGTATCACTTGATTTTGAGGTACATTATTCCACTTAGCATAAATATTTTGTGAGTTTTCGGATTTAGTACTTTGTACTATTTTATGTTCTCCCCTTTTATAGAAGTGAAATTCATATCTTCTCGGTGCATGGACGTAGGCCAAATGCACTATGTTAATTTTCTCTGTTATTTCCCTCTTATATTTTGCCTAAACCTCAATGTGGGGGCATGTGCAATTGGCCACTGTAGCCCCGTCACTGACATTTGAAGATGTATCAATAGGTTTTATTTTGAGTTCCGGAAAATAAAAGCAGCACCTAAAAGACCTAGAGAGTTCACATGGTTAGGTTATGAACCGCGTCCATGATCACAGAACAGAGATAAAAATTCACCACCTAAAACATGAATATTAAAGGAGCCAATAACTTACTCTCACTCACTCAAACAAAGACCACATACACCAAATAAAAATTTTCGAAAATCTCATTGTACTAAAATAATCAACTCTTTACAATGGAACACAAAGAGCATAAACACACAGACTTTGATTGGCTTTTAGAGCAGATACATGCTAGGTAGATGTTACTGACTGATATTGATATGTATATCTTACAAATATGCAGGTCACAATGATTCTGTGTTCAAATCCATTGCTCCTGCTGGGAAGCATAATAATGTTTCCTAAGAATGAATTAACTAGCAAACAGTCTCTCATTCCAAATGATATCTATAGTGATGGTCATATGTGCAATCGGAAGTAGTAAACCTTCATCCAGTTATATAACTTATATTGTCGGAAATGATAATAAACATATCTAATAGATATTTAAAAGTGAACCTTTTTTTTCTAACAAAAATTATACAGATTTGAGGACTACTCACTTCACTATTTAATGCTGCAGTGGCAGAGCCTCGAGCGTCAGGGTCAATTGCAAGAAGAGTTTCTACCAGAGCGAGAGCTGATGGTGGAAAATCCTTATATGTCTCTGCTATGCAACACTTGTAAGGTTGCTGAGGTTTATAAAGAGTTGCATTTGGCAATCTGGATTTCTTCCAATTTTCCTCTGATGGAGAACCACATAATTTAAAGATCTTGTGAAGTTGCTCAACCTAATTAGCAAAGAAATCGAGAATAAAGATTTTGAACTTTGTCAAATATCCATGACAATAATGACTAAATAGAATGATTTTCAGCTGCCAGAATCTAAAGTCCACAAAATTAGAAATTTCCCTCTTACAATGCAAATCTGAGAGAGAATACCTCTGTCCGTCCTCGCATTATTGGTTTCCCAGCAAACAACTCTGCCAAAATGCAGCCCGCACTCCATAAATCAACACCAGCCCCATAATAAGTGGCCCCTAATAAAAGTTCTGGAGGACGGTACCAGAGAGTGATAACACGACTGGTCATGGGTTTCTTGCGTTCAGGATCATAAAAAGAAGCTAACCCAAAATCGGCTATTTTTAAGGTTCCATCATCGTCAATTAACAAATTAGAGCATTTGATATCACGATGTAGAACACCGTTGTCGTGGCAATGCTCAAGCCCAGACAGCAATTGTTTCATAAAAGATTTTACCTGCAACAGGAAATATAATCATGATAAGCCACTCAAATATTCAAAACATGGCTAATAAACAAAACTGCTGACACTATAGTAATTTTTTATCAAATTTTCTCAAAAGTCTAATGAAGATGTTAAGGTCGAAATTTATGCTCACAATAAATTGCGAAATATAACGTTATAGTGAAGAAAGAGAAATCTCCCCTCCTGATGGAAAATTCATTCCTTATAATTCTTTAAAGGCTGACCTTTGACTTCTATACTGTATAGTTTCACCCCACTGCATCATTCTGTAAGTATGTCTTCTACTAGTGGTTAGGGTTTATAATTTGAGTGTGAAAGGAACGAGTCCCAACAGACTATTTCTTAAAGCTTAGATTTTATATAAACATCTATCTTTCGATACAAAGACCAATATTATTTATATGAACAAATAATAATTTCCTAGTATTTGTTAATACAAGTCCGCACAATTTCTTGGACAGTGCACGCCATTTAGCTGCAGACAATCCTACGTTGACGTATTGCGCATAAAATTCGTTCTCAAACTTGCAAACCATTACAACGTCATTTGATAGCTTGTTAAACCTTCCATCAATCATCAAAAAGAAAAGGAAAATATTATTCTTTTTGTTACTAATGAAGTGCATGTTCTGTCGGTCAAATATGTGGAGTACAGCAATGGAAACCAAAACCAAAAGAATAAGAAGATGAAGATGAAAAATAATATCGAAACAAGACTTGATTAAGAAATGAAATCGTTGTCCTCAAACAATATTTGCCTCCACCACTATGCTTTTAAGGATTGAAAATGGCAAATAGTTTGTAGGATTATCAAGCCTAAATGAAAAAACACCAAAAGCTAAATGATTCTTCAAGTTGAGCAAGTGAAAGTATTGGAATTTGATTATGTAAGATAATCGAATTTCTTCAATAATTTGGATGAACAATGGAATGATTTTCAATTGTATTTTGAAATGATAACTAACATATTTATATAGTCCTCAATCATTCCTACACAAAATGTATCAACTCATATAGAAAAAGGCGCATTGCTTCACAAGAAAACCACCAGAAAATTTGAAAAAAATCCAACCTAACGATCGGATTTTTACACTATGCGACCGCATAGGCTATAACTATGCAATCGCATAGTTATAGTATGGGTCGCCCCTTTTCTCCCTGATGGCCGCCATGCGACCGCATAGGCCAATAATGTGGCACCAAATGTGGTTTTTCTTCCTCTTTCCAATTCATTCATCCATGATTTCTTCTCTTGATTTTTGAACAATAATTCTAACATGTTCTACTTTCTCAAACACTATAGAACAATTACACGTCCTGAAACACTAACAACAGCAATAGTGAAAGTATTTGAATCTAACCAACCAATTTAATAGACTGCAAACCAATTAAACCCATCAAATGAAATCATAAGAGATTTTTTTAAAAAAAATCATATTCTTGCTTCCTAAATTCTCTACCTGGGGTTCTGTGAACTTGACACCTTGGACGGCAGTGAGGCCAGCAAGATCATGCTCCATATACTCAAAAACAAGGTAAAGACTGCTAGACATTCTCGAAATAACCAGCCCTTCAAGCTTAATTACATTGGGATGATTCAGCCTACTCAAAATGAGTATTTCTCTTGCAACAAACGCAACGTTTTCTGGCTCTAAGTTATCAAACCTTACTTTCTTCAACGCAACAACCTTCCCTGTTATCAAGTCGCGAGCTTTATACACATTGCTATATGTTCCTTGCCCAATCTAATCAAGAAAACAACATTATGACTACAAATTTACAATAATTCAATGATATACGAGCTTTTAAGTATTTTCTTGTGCATCGTACTTCTAAAGATAGGCAAACAAAAAATCCACAAATTCAAAGCAAGAGTGATTTTGTTTTTATAGCAATCTGATATTTCATTTCTCAGGGCAAGCAAGCACCAAAGTGTTGGAGCACATTTGGCTGAGCTCAAAAGTGAATCAAACTTACTTTCTTTACAATCAAAATTTCCTTTTCTAAAAACAAATCTATTCTTACTTTCAGAAATAAAGCAGCTTTTAAGGGCTCTTGCAATAGAAGTTCCTCTTTATACCAGAAAATCATTATTTGTTCACATTTCACAATAGCCAGTGACCCTAATACAGTCACTCCAAACACGTAACATATGTAATGCATGTTATCGAAGGTTGTGCCTCGCGACTCAGAAGTTGTACTTTTTTTCTAAAACTACTGTTGAACTGCAAAAATATGTATCTACGCACCTTGTCGAGTTTCTCAAAAGTGTTGGCACGACGTGGGCTCCAGTTCTTGATGGCGTCGCCGGCGACGTCCACTAGCCACGAAGGCCACCCTTCCTGGGTGGTGGTGCCGCCAGTTCGGAGTCGAAACTCCGGCGCAGAAGCCGCATGTCTAAGAAGTCCCTCATCTCCCGCCGGAATCTCTCCGATCTTCTTCTCTCTTTCACAATCGTTCTGAACCCTCGTGAGGTCGGGTTCTGAACCCTGCCCATTTCCTTCTCTGCGGCGAGAACTCCGTCGAGCTTCTTTTCCCTTGGCATCTCTTTTTCCAAGAACACAGCCCATTGCAAAAAATCAAAAATTTCAATAAACTAAACTCAAATTTCAGCTGCCCGTCATCTTATTTCAACAAATTTATCAGTTTCAAGAAATCAAATTTGAGATTCTATTATTAAGAAATTAAATAAACCCAATCGGAAGAGCAGTTAGATAAACAAAACAGCTTTGCATTTATTCCTCCCTCCCCTTTTGTGTATGTTTTGATTCAATTGAGAATAAACAATTCTACAGAAGAAATCATTTAACTTAAGCTGAGAAATTTACTAATAACCACACAAAAGAACACTGCTATTATCGTAGTCTGTGACAGACTGCATTTATTGCTCTGTGTCTGTGTATTTTGAATGCAAGAAAGTGAATACAAATATTTGCGTCAACACAGAGAGAAGAAAAGTTGTGTCCTTTTCCTTTCGTTGGAATTTTGGAATTTGCGACAACAATCGATTGATTAATCCATTAAAAAGGTTTATTACTTTCTGGCATCAAAAACTGAAATGTTTTTCTTCACCAAACCAAACGAGCTTTACTTAGGATCCGTTTGGAAGGTTTTTTTATTTTATTTTTTTCTTTTGTTCTTGTAGAAGAATTTTTTTCTATCTTAAGTTTACTTTTAAAAAAGAATTAGCTAAATAAGAATAGCTTTTAAGTCTCAGAATCAATTTTTAACTTTTCTTATAAAAGGCATGCCAAACGGCCCTTATATACGTATAACAGTTCACAAAAAATTCAAATTCAATTACATATTAATTATACTATGGTTCATAAATAATCATAAAGTCCAAACATCATCGAACCATCCATAACATAAAAGCTAATTACGAGGAATTTAACAAAATTTTGGACGATTTTCACTGATTGCACTGAAATAAGGGTGTTTGGTAGTTATTAAAATCGGATTAAAATTGAAAAACTAACCGTTATGGTTGACTTTTATTAGATGGGTGAGACCCAATAACGATCATATTTTCAATTTTAATTGAATTTTAAACCGTACCAAACAGGCCCTAAATATAAAAATCAACGCTACATTTTAGAGTTTTTGTCACTTTTCAAAAATAAATAACTATATGTTATTATTTTATTGTATCAACAAAATGTAGTACTGATTAATTATTATAAATTTGTAGTTTTTCAATTGAAATAATATTTTTTTTTTTCAATTTTACATTGTATTTACTATATATTGGTATTAAATTCTGTTCAGGATAGATAAATTTACTATTTATTGGTATTAAATTCCGCAAATATGGAGAGAGAAAAGGAAATGCTTACACCATACACACCTACTTCGCCAAACCTATTAAAAATGGCATATTTTGCATTTATTATATCAGACACAAAAATAAGTGCATAAATGTAACAAAGCATGAATATATTGGTGTAGTTTTGAACATTGCAATCTACGAAAGATCTCGTTTGAATCCTAGCGTAGGTTAGTAGTAGAGATTGATAACGATGTGAATTATTGAGACGAGATTGTTCGATTGGAATTGAGTTGGTATAGTAAAGAATGTTAATCAAAGCTTAACATTAACACTACTGTGATTCGTGTCAAGTGTCTGCTGTCGTGTCTATTGATACTTTTGATAATTTTCTTGAATGCATGTAAGATGAAAATAATCCGGGAAAAAAGTTCTGTATGCGTTAAAACAGAGAAGTCTAGAATTTTAGGTCATGTTTGGTAGAATTTTTTTCAAAATATTTTTTGTAAATAATGAATTTTTTGAAAAATGAGATATTAAAAAGTAGGAAAAAGTTATAGATATACGTGCAAAGATTATTTTATAAAAGGAATGTATAATTGAAAATGAGTTTGAAGAAAAATTAATTTTAAAAAATTAGGGTCAAACAAGGAATTAGTATATCAAAAGAAAACAAACTTGATCAAAGTACTAAGCAATTGATGCATCCTGGTTGGGGCCATCATTAACATAGAAGCCTAGAATCTAAATAAAATAATAAAGTTCATTAATACAGTATAATGGTAATGCATTAGTATCAAATCATGCCAATTGATGCATCCTGGTTGGGGGCATCATTATTTCATTAATTTATTTTGTGAGTATAATCAATTAATTTACATGTAATGTAATTTATTTTGTGAGTATAATCAATTAATTTACATGCTTGGTGAATATATAAAAGCTTTTTAAAGTGGAAATATAAAATATAAAATAAAAAAATGTAGATTTCCATTCACATATGGTTGGGTTTTTGGTTTACTAGATTTAGCTCAAATTGTGTAACTGTTGTAAAAGGTAGACCAAGATATCGAATAGTGACAAACTTCACCCCGATCAATCTAGTGAAATCCAATTGGCTCGAGTCAAGGCAAGATTGTTTGATTGGAATAAAGTTCGTTGTGTTATGAGCGGTCTTCATCGCGATGAAGTTTAGCAAATCTATCAAAATGTCCCACTTTAGAGACATTCGAGATCGCTCTAACATGGCCATATTGATTGCTTTTAAGGACCAATTGTTCAATTCAACTACACAACGATGGAGTCATTTTCATCTTGAACCTACACGAGAGGTTTTCGATATCATCTCCTTCATTTACATTATGATGGACCACAAGGAGGACACGAAGAAACAGTCTGGTAAGCACGTTATTTATTTCGAAATTATATTATTCAACAAACATTTAATGCTCTAAATTAAAGAGAGAACGTTGAGAAGTTATATTATCTACGTTCAATCAACAAAGGGATATAATTTTTCATGTACAATATACCGATGTCATCTTATAAATTACAAAAAACAACGAGTTTCTCAAATAAGAAGATCTTGAATTATATCATATGATTTGTTTATAAATAAACAGTTTTAGTAGCACCAAAAACATTTTACAAGATTTATTAAATAAATAATATCAGTCGTCAAACTTTTCTAATTATGGACTCGCTTATACCATACACGAGATGATACAAACCATCAAATCGCTATCACTTATTCAACATATCGTGACAAGAAAATTGACTAACTAATGTTTACATTGAAATTTTCAATGCTCGATCTAAGGTAAAGTATGACAGAAACAATAATACAACCCATAAAACTCGAGTCAAAATATTATGTTTTGAAGCGTAGAAAATTTGCTTTTTCTGGAGACTTCTTATCTGAAATTAACCAATAGACGAATCAAAGTGGGACAAGAAGTCCACAAATTCAACCGAATTAATGTATATATGTGAAAGTTACACATTTGAATAGAAAAAATAAATAAATATAGGGGTTACATTTTTTTCAATTAAATTGACTCGGGGTTTTTTTTTTATATTTTATTTCATATTCTACTGAATAATCAATTCAAATCATGTGGTTTGATTGCCAACTCCCAGAATGGAATTGAGTGGGACCATTTGATTTTTATTGGTCACAAAAATTAAAACTATATGCAATCCACTTATCCACATAATTGATGACAATAGATTATAGATTAGATGGACAAAACCGTGGGAAAGAGGAAAATAGAGGGGAGCCCATGTTCACTGTTTTGGACGTAAAAAATATTATGTTCATGTTGAACTTAGTACAATGAACACATTTTAATTTATTTTTTATTTTATAATTGTTTAGGTCCTCTTTCTGCACAAGCAGATCGTCCGTTATTTGTACATATATAACTTATTAACGAGTATGCTTAGACGTTGTAGTCTAAAAAATTTAATTTAAATTTTTAACATTGTTAACCATAAAAATTAGATATAAGTTATCGTGGAGCATACCTCCTATTAACGTTTTTGACACGTAATCACGGTTCTTAATCTAATTTAATTTAATGGTCAAAATGGATTAAAAAAAGCCTTTTAAAACTCTTATGTCCAAGCACACAAAATTCAATTCAATGGGAGATTTTCAAAGAATCGAAATTGAAGAGACTTTCAAATAATCAAAGTCAAACAAGTACATAGTAGACCATTTTTGTGGGTGAGGGGAAGAAATGGATGATAGGAGATTTGAGGATTATTAAATTGAATTTGATGTGTTTGGACATGGGTATAGGGGTTTGAATGATTTTATTACATCCATTTAAATCATTATATTAATTTCTATTAAGGTTCGTGATTATTTGTCAAAAACAATGATAGGAGAAACGGTCTCCTTACTTATTTTTTTTGACAGTAAGACAATAGTTATTTTATTAAAAAAAGTAACTTATTTTATTTTAAAATAAGACAATGTACACTATCTAAATATTTAAAGATAAGAAAATTACTTATTAGTTTCATTATCTTTCGTTGAAATTTTACTTTTCAAGAAATTAGTGGTAAAAAGTGGATAGTTGTATAGTTAAAATTTAAATTTTAACTTTTTAGCCAAAAAATAAAATAAATACGAATGACTTGTTTGACATGAGTTTCAAAAAACTAAAATGAAATTTTAGGATCCAAAAACTATTTTTGGACCCATTTGACTATACTTCTTTTAATTAGGAATTTTTAAAGGAAAATGATCAAACGTGACTTCTTCTAAAATTACTTTTAAAATAGGAAGTTCACTTAGAAACTAATTTTTAAAACAAAAATTAGGACAACTTTCATAAGAAACTCTTATAAAAGAAGTAAAAAAATCAAAAGACGTGTCAAACAAACTCGGAAAGAGGCTAAAGTTTATTAGCCGACCATACCAAATGATGTTTGTAGAAATTTTTTTATACGTTTTAAACTTTCAAAGGGTCATTTTTCTGTCCTCAAAAAGGCTTCTATTTTCAATTTTCTTCCACTAAGTAAAACTTTAATTATTACCACTAGCCATCAGAGGAAAAAGGTCAATATTCTAAACTTTTCATTATCACATAGTATTTTTAAAATTGAAACTGTTAACTTTATTGTGAGAAAGAACCCATCAGAGTTGGTCCACGTGGTTCCCTCCAGTATGGTTAATTATATAGTTGGTGGAGCAGGTGAACGCGAAGACCGAATGTCACAAGTTCGAATTTCCTACCAACATTTCCTCGATCGAACCCGTTGCACCGATCTTACCTAGTGCAATTTATCTCTCCTATGCGGTTTGCGGGCTATTGCACATAGAGCAAAGTTTACTCAGTGCTCACTGACAAGTAGCGGCTGCAGGTTTCTACGTAATAAAAAAAAAGGTCTCAATCTTGCAAATTTACTTTACGCAAACAGTGTTTGAGCCTTTTTTTTTTTTCAAAATTCTTTTTTTTAAAACTGATTTTCGATCACACACTTTTCTATATAATAATTTTATACGAAAACTCAAATTTTTTACCCTTTTTTTTTTACCTTCACTTTCTCCAAAAAATCATTAATCCAAAACACATTTTTCAAATAAATTAATGGGACTCAAACAGGTTGAAAGTAAGTTCGAGTGTAAAAGTAATAAATTATGTGAAAATTACATCCACACATGAATTTCAACTTCAAAGTCCAAACACTGTCGTGTGCAATTCGACAGAATTGATGGCCGACTAATCAAACATCGTCGTGTGTGCAGCGACGTTCATCGTCACTGCTCACGACACAATTATCGGCATGGAATGATGGAAATGGGCGTGGTGGTGAAGTGGTGGTGGCGACATGAAATTCTAGTCGATCTTCTTCCATCCGGTAACGACGATTCGTGGGATAGTTCTGTTTTCCCAACTCTTCAATACCAACGTCGCACATGCATACGACAACGATGACTGCAATCCAACTATCAAATGCCCGATCTGGCCATGACCTTTGCTCTCCTTTCTCAATTACTTATCTTCCTCCTCCATTTTATTATTTGCAAATGGTGGTTGTTGGTGATGGTGGTGCCAATGGTGTAGGTGTGGTGGTGGTGCAGGTGGAGACCGTGGAGTGGTGAAAAGTTTTGTAATCAATTATTTGAGTAATTATAATCAATAAAATAATTAATTTATAAAAAATAAATAATATGTGATCGATAAAATAGATAATATGTGACTTATAAATAAAAAGTAATCTAAAAAATGTTAGATTATGACTAAATTTATAATTGTGATTTATAATTTTGTTAAATTATGATCAATTAATTTAATAATTTATGATCGAAAAATAAATTGTTATCAATTAATTTGATAATTTGTGATCGAAAAATAAGTTATGATTTATAAAATTTATGATTTGTGATTCAAAAATAATACACGACATATTAATTTAATAATTTGTAATCAATAAGAAAAATCACAACCTTAAAAAATTTGTAATCTGTGATCAAAAAATAATGCGTGACCAATTAATTTGATAATTTATAATCGATAAATAAGTTGTAACTATAAAAATTTTAATCTCTGACTGTGACGTTATTTGATTGTTATTAGTAGGTAATTGTGACCATAAATTGCACAAAATTGTGGCTTTAATATCTTTAATTATCTATTTTATTAATAAAATATGTTTATTTATTTATTTATTTAATTAATAAAAATTGAACTATGGCATGATTTTTGAAACTTGAAAATAAGTTTCTTAATTTTGAAATTGTATGTTGTAATTACCTTAGATATGTATTGTTCATTCAAGTAAACCGAACATAGCATAACTATAAAATTTTCAATAATACTCTATGAGTCTAAACATGCTCGTCAAGTTATAAAAAAACGTAAAACATGATTAACCGTTATTATAGTGTGCTTTTTTTTGAGCTCTTGGTGACACTTGAAAGCCACGCGATAACGAAATTAAGATTTTCATTAGTGTTCATATATACAAGCAAGCTAGGGTTTTCATAGGTTGTTGAAAAGAAAACTTAGAGTGCGTTTGATTGTTAATATTTTCATGAAAAATATGTTTTTTTCAATTAAATTATTACTT
The DNA here is from genome assembly GCA_903798325.1 of Fraxinus xanthoxyloides. Taxonomy (NCBI): domain Eukaryota; kingdom Viridiplantae; phylum Streptophyta; class Magnoliopsida; order Lamiales; family Oleaceae; genus Fraxinus; species Fraxinus xanthoxyloides. The sequence continues at coordinate 20,846 of CAIGRL010104703.1, forward strand.
TTATGCCACATTTGATTGCGATTTTTTCTATAAAAAACATTTTTCTTTGGTCACGTGACCATATTTTCATCAAAATCAAAAAAAAAAAAAAAATTCCTTCTTTGGTGTATGTAGGATTTTATCTCACTAGCAGCCTGTTTGGTACGACTTAAAATCTAATTAAAATTGAAAATATGGTCGTTATTGGATCTCACCCGTCTAATAAAAGTCAACAATAACAACTATATTTTCAATTTTAATCCGATTTTAATCTCTACCAAACACCCTCTAAGAATTCACTTCCTATCCTTTTCTCACCTACTCACTCACGTCACCCTCTCTCCCTCGTCCACAACCCAGGGTAATGTTACCTCCCTTTCTCTCATAAACCCACCAAAAAAATTCAGGAAGAAGGTCACGCCATTGCTCAGATCAACAAGTATACATCCCCCCTCCTTTTCATTAGTATGCGTTCTAATATTCAATTACATCTGTTGGTTTAGAGTTGCATCTTTGATTTGAAATCATGCTTTTCATTAGTGTTTGTATATAAAAGCTAGCTAGGGTTTTTATAGGTTGTTGGAAAGAAAACTCAGGTACTGGCCTCAGTTGATTAGGATTTTTTTATTTTTGTTTTTGTATTCTATTTTATTATTTAAAGTAGTTCTTAATTAACTAAAGAAACTTTTTTCCTAAATGAATTAGACTTCGTTTCCCAATTAGTTCATTTTTTTTTTCCTTTTCCATATTTAAACACTTTTTACGTTCATAGTTCGTTGTACTCTGATTATTTATTAAGCCTCTATTTGGTACACATTAAAATTATCATTTTCATTCTTTTACTCATTTTCAACCACACATTCTTCTATAAAATAATATTTTCCATCATATCAATAACGTTTTCTTCTTTTTCAACCACATATTTTTCATCATATCTCTTAAAAAAAATACATTCTCTCATTTTAATATGCACCAAACACACTCTTAGCATTTTGTTAGAGTTTTGAATTTTTGTTATAGTATTAAAATTNTTATATGTCACAATAATGAAGTATTAGATTAAGCCCCTGTTTGGTGCACATTAAAATTTTCATTCTCATTCTTCTACTCATTTTCAACCACACATTCTTCAATAAAATAATATTTTCCATTATATCAATAACTTTTTCTTCTTTTTCAACCATACATTCTCCATCAATCTACTATTCCAAAATACATTTTTCCAAAAAAATGTGGCTTAAACACGCTATAAATTGAGAGATTCCAATATTAGTAAAATTTGCGAATTCAAAGTGCAAATCATATAAAAATGTTATTTTTGCAGTGACAAGGCATTCTCGTATGTTTATTTTTTGTGGTTAAATAAATGATTTTGTAAGCAACGAATGTTTTTAAAACATTATTAGTTAGTTATAATAATACTTCAGTTTTAATTACACATTCACAACTACTATTCACACATTTTAGTCTTCTCATTACAATGAAACCCAAATACACATAATGGGCAAAAGAGCACAAAATGCATGTCAGCGGTACACATTGACAGGCTAATATCTAGCAAGTTGAATAATGTTTAACAACAGCATAAATTGATGCAAGGAAATATGGTCGATTTGATTAAATCTATTATATGTTGTCACCTAGTTTTCTAGCATTAGTAGAGCTAAACATCAAGTCATACTAAAAACAGGACATATCTTTTATGCAGTACAAGACTTGAACATTGCTTTTTTCCGTCTTTAACAGTGTCTAGTACCATCGAGTATTATGTACTAAACATACAATAAAAGTACCAAAAACCAAGATCAGATACGTTGTCCCCATTTTGCTATTTCCTTGAATAATGTTATTTATCATTATGATTATAGAACATCAATGATGTAACAGTCTATGTGGAATAATGGAATTGACATTTCAATTTTTCCGGGGGGGTGGGGGATGTAAGGATTAATAAATTATAACATCACTGATATTCCATCATCATGATTATAAATATCATTACCAATTTTTTTACGCCTTTATGGTCCATCTCTCTTAGTGGATGAGAAGATGCTAACACAAAAGTCTACTAGTGACATCACCTTTGAAATGACACGTCGGAAATTTAGAGGAAAGATCAAAAGTAACAGCAAAATGAAGACAACAGATGTCAACTCCCCAAATCCATTCAAGAACCCAATTTCAAGATGAAAGAAATAAGCTCTCCCCACTAAAAACCACACAAATTTCAGTGTCCAACAGTCAAAATCAGATAACCTTCATGGCCCTTCCCCCTCATAGTTCACACCAACCCAAGTAACACTGGAGCCAGGGATGAGGAGTGGGGTGGGGGTATACCTTAAGAGCATCCTAACAACATTATACAACTGAATCATAACGTATACCATTGATCTTTCAAAGTAACCTTATGCATGCCTGGGAGATTTCAAATTTCACCTCAGAAGAAATTTTGATGATTTTCATCAGAGTTAGCAGCACTGGTGATAAATGAATGAAACAAAGTGATATTCCCCAGGGTGAGGAGCACGCAACAAGCGAAAGAAAACTAAAACAATATCAAGATAAACACCAGAGTATTGATTGAAGAATGTATTTTTATAATCAGCTTTTGTATACCATTTACCCTTCGGAGCCACAATAATCTCATGCTAGCCAGAGCAAAGCTTTTCAAGAGCCATGTTTTCATCGCCGTCAACACTCGCTAGAGTACTCCTAACTAAAGCTTCAGGGAAGCCCATCTCCATGAGCTTTTGTACCTGTTAAAATAAATTTTGTAATTGGATCATATGTGACCAAAAATGTTTTTGCATATTACAAAATGTAGTCACTAGATCTCATCATCTTGAAAAAGTAGACAATTTTTTTCAACCATCATCTTCTTTCCAGATTCTTATTTTGTTGAAGTGACTCGCATTCAGGAACACAATTGAGGATAAAGAAAAGGAAGTGAAGGATACGAGGAAACATGTAATGCAAACAAAAAAAAGGCCAAAATTCCTCCAACCTTCTCCTCAACACCAAGAGACGAGGTCATGGCAAATGCTTCGGTCCAATAACGAGCTGTGCCCGTAAATGTTGGGTAGTCTCTAAGATACTGGAATGTGCCAAAAAGAAGGAAAAAAAAAAAA
>CAIGRL010104705.1:0-16373 GCA_903798325.1 Fraxinus xanthoxyloides
GAATGAAAATTGACCTATGCTAGTAAGAGTCTTGACCTATGTTATAATATTGTTTGTTAAATTCGAATTTTGCATTTGGAAGGTGGGATATTGTTTGCATTTTCATTTGTGATATTGTTTGATAAATTGATTTATAATTGTGTTTCTTTGTTTTTATTGACTTTTCTTCATAATTATTTTTTTTCAATTTGACAAGGAGTTTGGACTTATAAAAATAATTTATTTTTGTGGTTAATAACTGAACCAAACTGAACCGAGATACGAATCGAGTCGAACCGAACCGACTTATGTGGTTATGATGTGGTTATGGTATGACCAACAATTTGGTAGTGCGATTATGGTTTTGGCCAAACCGACCCAGAACCGAACTGTTACCATCTCTAATGAAGCCTTGATGAAATACGAGCTCAACAATGCNGAATGAAAATTGACCTATGCTAGTAAGAGTCTTGACCTATGTTATAATATTGTTTGTTAAATTCGAATTTTGCATTTGGAAGGTGGGATATTGTTTGCATTTTCATTTGTGATATTGTTTGATAAATTGATTTATAATTGTGTTTCTTTGTTTTTATTGACTTTTCTTCATAATTATTTTTTTTCAATTTGACAAAGAGTTTGGACTTATAAAAATAATTTATTTTTGTGGTTAATAACTGAACCAAACTGAACCGAGATACGAATCGAGTCGAACCGAACCGACTTACGTGGTTATGATGTGGTTATGGTATGACCAACAATTTGGTAGTGCGATTATGGTTTTGGCCAAACCGACCCAGAACCGAACTGTTACCATCTCTAATGAAGCCTTGATGAAATACGAGCTCAACAATGCCGAAATCGAATAGAAGACGAGAAAAAGCAAAGAAGAATCAAAAGAGCGTCCTAGGCGTCAAATTGCTCTAAAATCAGGAATTGAAGAGGAAACTACAAGTGAACACATTAGTGATGAAGAGCTTGATTATCTTGTGCTTCTTGTCAAAAAAATGGAGAGATTTTCAAAACAATCGAAAATTTCAAAAGAAAGAGGAAAAGAGCGAAGAAAGAAGTAAGAAAATCATTTGTTATGATTCCGACTAACTCGGTCACAAGACAACTGAGTGTTCAAACAAAAAGAAAAAATTCAAGAAAAAGGCACTCCAAGTAACATGGGATGAAAGTGACGACGAGGATCGCAGGAAAATGAAAGTCAAGAAGAGATCGTCAACATATGTTTCATGGCAATCAATGATATGATGAGGTAATTTTTTTTTTTTGAAAAGTTTTCATATGATGATTTATCTTCCTCCTATGATGAAATTTGGAAGAATTTGAAAAATTCACTTGTAGTCATTCTATTCTTAAAAAGAAACATAAATTATTAAAAAGTGTAATGAAGAGAATTTTAAAAACTAAAAAGAAAAATGTTGACTATGATTTATTGTATAAAAAAATTGTTCTTTCAAAGAAAATAATGAAGACTTAACAAAAATTACTTATAAATTTACTCAAGGGAAGAAGAATTTTGATTTAATATTAGATAATCAAAATTATGTTTTTTATAAAGAAGACATTGGATATAAACCATTTTTGAAATAAAAATCTCTCAAAAATTTATTTGTCAAAGCATCATATACAATTTCCTCAAAAACCACTAGTAGCTTTTGCAAGAAGGATGGACATATTGCCCACAATTGTCTAATAAAAAAGAAGCTACACTTTGAAAGTAAAGATGAGTAGACTCGAGAATCCACTAAAATTAACTACCATGGACCCAAGATTATGTGGGTACCAAGGATCAAATGTTGAATTATTATTGTAGGTACCGAAGAAGATAACGAGCAAATGGTTCTTGAATAGTGGGTGCTCAAAGTACATGACCAGATATAGAACTTAACTATCGAATTTCAAATAGAAGGATGAAGGTCATGTCATATTTGGAGACATTGCAATGGGAAAAATCATCGGAATCGGAAACATTGGTAATTATCTCACTCCTTCCATTGAAAATGTACTATTGGTAGATGACTTCAAACATAATTTACTTAGTATTAGCATGGAACTTCTTTCAAAAATCTCCAAAAATTGTTTTGTCAAGATTTTACCAAATTCAAAGTTCGAAAAAGACAAAATTTGTGATGCATGTCAAGTTGATAAACAAGTAAAAAGATCATTTAAACCCAAATTACACTCATCAACTACAAAATCACTTCAATTACATTGCATTGATCTTTTGGACCATTGAGAACCTCTAGTTTATGTGGAGAACACTATGCTTTCATCATTTTTGATGATTTCTCTAGATTTACTTAGGTTCTTTTCTTAAATATTAAAGATGAAACTCTAAAAACCTTCAAACATTTTTTATACCAAAGGTTCAACATGAAAAAGGATACTCAATTTTAATCATTAGAAGTGATCATGGTGGAGAATTTGATAATCTCTCATTTGATGAGTTTTGCAATGAAAATGAATATGAACATAACTTCTTGGCTCATAGAACTCTTCAACAAAATAGTGTACCAGAAAGAAAGAATCGCATATTGCGAGAAATGGCTAGGACCATGCTAAACTAAAATAGCATGTCAAAATATTTTTGAGCCGAAACCATTAAACCGCTTTCTATATTGTTAATAGAGTTTTATTTAGTCGAAAAAACCCAAAACCCTATATGAACTTTGGAAAAATAGAATTCGAATATCGGTTATTTCAAAGTGCTTTAGAATCCATTCGCACGCTTCTTGCATTTTGCTTGTCATAAAAGGCTCACTATTTATCAAATGGATGTTAAAAGTGTTTTTCTTAACCGTATTATTCAAGAAGAAGTGTTTGTTGAACAACTACCCGATTTTAAAAATTACAAACATCTTGACTATGTTTTCGAGTTTCGAAAAGCTCTTTATGGTCTTAAATAAGCTCATAAGGCTTGGTACAAACGATTGAGCAAATTTCTAATTTGAAATTATTTTTCAATTGGAAAAGCGGATACTTTTGTCAAACTCAAAAGAACTATATGAATATTGTTTAAACTTATGTTGATGATATCATATTTAGTGTAACTAACACATACATTTGTGAAGAGTTCTCTAAATGCATGAGCCTGGAATTTGAAATTAGTATGATGGAAGAGTTTAAATTCTTTATCGGTCTCCAAATTAAGCAAATTTGTGATGAAATTTTATCAATAAAAGTAAGCCCCTGTTTGGTATACATTAAAATTTGCATTCTCATTCTTCTGCTCATTCTCAACTACATATTTTTCAATAAAATAATATTTTTCATCTCATTAATAACTTTCCTTCTTTTTCAACCACACATTCTCCATCAATCTACTATTCCAAAATATATTTTTCAAAATAATGTGATTCAAACACACCTTAAAGTGTATATTGAACATGCTCAACAGCTTCGATATGGATTACTTGAAGCCAATGAACACTCTTATGAGCACATCCATAAAATTGGACAAGGATAACCAAGGTACTTCTGTTGATATAACAAAATATGAAGGTATGATCAGATCTCTTCTTTACTTAATCGCAGATAGACCTGATATTATGTTTAATGTGTACCTATGTGCTAGAACATTAGGGATTTGGTATCCCAAGGGCACTCACATTGATCTACTTAGTTATTCAGATGTTGATTGGGTCGGTAGCACCATCAATCATAAAAGCACTAGCGAAACGTGTCATTTTTTAGGCTTTACACTTGTATCATGGTTTACAAAAAAATAAAATTCCGTTGCATTGTCTACCTCCGAAACCAAATATATCTCGGCCGCTAATTGTTGTGCACAAGTATTATATATAAAATAAACTCTTAGTAATTATCATTTATTCTTTGATCATATACCTATCATGTGTAATAATACTAGTGCCATAGATCATGAAGCCCACAAAGCTAGTAAAGCCAAAGGGAGAGAGCATTGAAATAGAGTGATAGTGCAATGTCAATTTATTGACAAGTAGATGTGAAATGGTTTTGAATGTCAGAAAGAGGATATATGAATATTTTGAATCGTTTTTTGTCAATGTAACAGACGTACATTTCACCGTTGTCATATTTTGGTTTAGATGTTACAGTTCAAGTTTCGTAGAAGTTACATCAATAATTTTATTGTAATGTTATCAACATGTCACAATCATCTTATTTTGTGATATATGTTATAAATTATTCGTAAGAAATCTTATCGCGACCAATGTCTACAGGTGAGAAACGAATGTATAATTTTCATATTTGATCACAAATATTAAATTTTCAATCCAAAATGTATGAATTCATAGGTCACAGATACCATGAACGAATTCATAGGTCACAGATACCATGAACACAGAGGTGCATATATCACCAACAATTTTATAATATCTGAAGTCACAGATCACTTTGTGCAATGCATATATGTCACAAATTTATCAATTTATCACTTTCAACATTTACAGATAACAATGTTAGGTCACTTTAAAATAGGTCACAAATGTTTTAAGTAAGTCATAAATAAATTGACAAATTTTGAAAAGTAATTATCATTTCTCAGAGACATAATTTTCAAATGTTAGAATAGACTAAGTAATTAATGAAATAGTGAAAAGTACATGAAGATTAGTGGTAACAATGAACTTCATGTTGGTATGTTTTGGCTTAACGGAATCAAGTTGATGCGCATCCTACGATTGTGATCACTTTTTTGGTAACGTCCACATTTCATTGTTTGTTTCCCGCACATAATGATCTTTCCCTCTTTTTTCCAGGTCTTCCCGAACTCTTATTTTGGCTGGGCGGTAATATCACTATGCTTTCTAATTCTCGAGTCACAACCCATTCATTAGGATTTCTAACTGGGTAAACAGTATCTTGGTATGCATTCACGTATGCCTCTCGTGTGTAAAAGTACGAACAATAATCGTATAGATCCCTTCGTAGTTTCAATCACTTCAAAAGTGTGTGGACACGGTATCTGATCAACTTGAAGCATTCAACATGTGCAAGTATCTCTATGTCGACAACAAATGTTGAGCCCTCGTCAGTGTTCAGGAAAATATATTTCGAATGTGAACTCCCGCAAGTGTACAAATCGTTAACTAGTAATAAAGTGGACTTTTGAGTTCGAGTATCATTTTCACAGAGATTTATTAGTTCTAATTCTAATTATCGTGACCTTAACCAAAACAATAAAACTAAAGTATTTTTGTAACTAAATTATAACTAAATTAATCTAATTATGCATAGATGAATGGTTTAACTAAACTAAATGCGAATAGCTTTAAATATAATTTGGAGTTTTCGAATGTACGATGAATGTACTAGGATCATGAATACTTAATTAATAATCTTTTTAAAACTAGTTTTACACTTTTGACAATAGGATTGAAAAAATATTGACGAATCATTGATCATAAATTATTCCACAGTCTCTCTCGAGTAAAGTCAAATATATTCTCATATATGACCTGACTATATCTCTATGACAAATGTGAACATACAAGAATGCATGAATTCTTATGAACACTTAGAGATTCACATAAGGTATAGCGGTATGTTTCTATCTCCTATCTGACCTTATAATGATTTACATATGTCGAACCCATTTTCCTTCTTTCGAATGCATGAAATAAGCCATCATACTCACACAATTATGTGCACAATAATTATGGAGAAAATAAGATCATATAAATCATTCAAATATCCAAAACGTGTTTTTGGTGTCAAGAATTGTAAAACTAAGAATTAAAAATCATATTACATAGTTCATAGTTCATGGTTCACTAGTGCACAATCAACCTAGCCTAATATGATGGCAAGAAGAAAATCATAAAAATAATGAAGAAACGACATTACCCCGATTAATCTTGAATTGAATCTTCGTGTTCTTTGAATTGATCTTCACGTTCTTCATTTTTTCTTTTCTCAAAACCATTAAAAAAATATATCCCCCTTCGTTCTGGACAGCTCTAGGGTTTAAATATACATCACAAGATTTGTTTCCAAAGGTATTTGACTCGAGAAAGGAAACCAGAATTCTTATCTCAAAAAGCAATATTGCGACCGCATAGTTATTTTGCATGCGACCGCATAGCTCTCTTAAAAATGGAACTGGAAATTGCTGAATCCATCTATGCAACCGCATAGGTATGAACACTATGCGACCGCAGAGTGTTAAGAAACTTTCACGGCTTTGCATTTTGGTTCTCGAACTCCATTTTGCATTTCTTGATCTCTTTTCTCACTTTTCCTTCATCCGATGTTTCATTCCTTAGATCAATTTGGTCTCACCATCTTCACGTCTTAAATCTCTATTCCAAGTCATCTTTCGGTTATTTTCACATTGGTCCCTACACTTTAGTTTTCTTTCGTTTTATTTCATTTTTCCTTTTTTCTCCCAATTTCTGTAATATTCATCATTGTTGTCTTGCAAAACACAAATTATATCGAATTAAGTTATATTCCAAATATTTATTGACAATTTTCCATGTTTGTGAATCAACATAAGTGTGTAAAACGCACTTATAAACTAGAATCATGCAATTATCTGAAAAAGTATAGGAGAGAGCGCAAACACGAGATAGATTAATAGTACCGGGTTAGCAAAAAATAAAATCAATAAAATAATAAAAAAAAGTTCGAATTCGTGTCAAAGTAAATAAAATCAAACTAAAGTTAAATCCCAGTCAAAGTCATGGTAAGTTGGCCTTGATGAAAAAAACTATCTCCTATGATTTTAACCTAGCCGCATCACACGGTGTTCGATGGCGGGGGCGCCTCATCTTCAGCTGCCTACAAGCTCGACCACAACCTATCCCGAAGATGAAGATATCTTCCAACAATACAACATGAAGATTATGTTGCATGCATAGCTCAATAAAATGGAGGATTCAATAAAGATGATATAACGAAACATATTTCACCACAATTATTTTTCATTAATGATCTTGAAAAGAGTGATGAAATCGATGTTCAGCAGATTCTCTCAACCTACTATAATATTTCAGAAGTTGTTAATAATATTGTAATGCGCTAGTTTAGATATCTTAAGTGATATCATCATGAACATGAGTAAATATATGCTGCAATACTTTTTTGTTGACCCGAGTTTTGTTTCATTGTATTTTTCTGACAATATTCTTAACAAGACAGATCTACTTGCATATTCATAACAATAATGTACTATTTTCTTTTACTAAAATTTTTGCTATCGAATTTTTCCTAGTAAGGTTTTAATAATGAATATTCTTTGAGAATAGACATTTGACATATATTGAATAATTAATGAATGTCTATTACCCTCATTATGTTAATATATAGGTTTGAAATGTTGTATGTTACACATTTTGTATTTAGTGGCAGTAAATCCATGACTTCAATTCTCTTATTAATGTTGTAACTCGTGATTATGTCAATGTAAAGTTTATAAACCTTTCATCTAATTAAAATGTAATCTAGTTATTAAAAAAGTTGTTTCATAACCTTTCATGACTTCAAGTGCGCATTTTGAGGATAAGAATGTGATGAAAAAAATTTAAGACATAAATATGATAATGTTTAAATGTTATGAACATTTTATACAATTAAAATGTAGTTTAGTTATAAAAATAAATTGTAGCGTGAATATGTTCATGACTTCAGGTGCGCATTTTGAGGATAAGAATGCGAAGAAAAAAATTTCAGACAAAAATATGATAATGTTTAAACGTTATGAACCTTTTATACAATTAAAATGTAGTTTAGTTATAAAAATAAATTGTAGCATGAATATATTTCATAACAACAAAAAGAGATTTAATTGAAGAGTAAATAAGGGAAATGAAAATTAAAAAGCCCCACCAAAGATCATACATACGAAGGAGCCCAATCTCTACTTGATGGTCTTAAAAATTAGTAAACAAAGTAGGGATGGCAACGTGGCGGGTTCGAGGAGGGGCACTTCTCCCCGCTTCGCCTTTGATGGGGCGAGGCGGGTGCAGGGCACGGGCTTACCCCGTTTATTTTTATTTTATTTTTTCAAAAAATTCCAATTAGCTAATTTTTTTTTAATTTGTCGTTAATTATTTTTTTATTCTTCACAGGACAGGTTCGGGGCGGGACACCCTCGCCCACCCCGTGACCTAAGGCGGGGCGGCAATCCTTGCCCACCCCGCCCCGCCCCGCCAACCCGTTGGACCGGGTTTTTTTCTCCCCATTCGGGGCGGGGCAGGGCGACTGCTCTGGCCACTGTTCCGACAGCTGCTCCCGGTGACTTAAAGATTTACAGAGAATTAAAAATTGAAAATCACATATACCACCACCCTTCCACCTCCTAAAAAATTACCGGAAAAATTTCAAGTCACTTTATATAATCAAACCGCTGACACAGATCAAATTTGTATTCAATGTGACTAACAGTGAACAAATTTGTGTTCAGTGTGACCGTCTGTGACTAATTGTGACCAAATTTGTATTCAATATGATTAGCTGTGACCAAATTTGTGTTCAGCATGACTGTCTATGACCAATTGAATCTTAATTGTGACCGTATATGGTCAAGTCACAATCGGTCACAATTAACACAAAAATGGTCACAACCAGTCACAGTACACACATATTTGGTCACAAATGATCACCACCAGTCATCACCACCATCACCTTAAATGCACCACCACTACCTCTTCCAACTCAAATTCATGACAATGAATTCCGAACTAATATTTAACTAAAACTCTTCTCTACACCATCACTACCACTTTCAACTAAAATCTACAATCATAGATATTACCTTCACCTCAAAACCGCACCTTTGGGGGGTTAATTCTAGAAATTTGGTTATCAATTGAAGCAATTGGTTGATGATCCAGTGGTATTCCATCATCAATTGAGGATNAAATGATCACCACCAGTCATCACCACCATCACCTTAAATGCACCACCACTACCTCTTCCAACTCAAATTCATGACAATGAATTCCGAACTAATATTTAACTAAAACTCTTCTCTACACCATCACTACCACTTTCAACTAAAATCTACAATCATAGATATTACCTTCACCTCAAAACCGCACCTTTGGGGGGTTAATTCTAGAAATTTGGTTATCAATTGAAGCAATTGGTTGATGATCCAGTGGTATTCCATCATCAATTGAGGATCTCCTCAACGAATTGAGCATTTGGTGCAGCATAGATACACCTAATTCCTTAGACTCGATTTTCTTACACATCGCCTGAACTTCAATCTCAACTTTTTTACACGGAGCTTGTAATTAAAAAAATTGCACTAGAGGCCCCCACCCCCAAATCCTTACCCAAACCCTGATTTTCCCCATTTTTCTTTGGGGTGCACCATCTCAGGCATCGTTGGATAATGCTACTGGAAGGCAGCGTTGCGAAGGTACCATTCGAGGAAGCACTGGATGCTACCGTTCGTAGCACTATTGCAAAGCAGCGTTACGAAGCTACAGGGACGATTATGCGAGGCAGCATTGTGACGCTGCAAAGTATGGTCGCGACGTTGCAGCAATCCAGTGTGGCTATAGTGAGCCAGTGTTGCGCCACACAAGGCGTCATGTCGCTACGTAGCAACATTGTGATGCAACGCAGCGATGTAAGGATCTTCTGGTGGCAGCCACCTTGAGACGGTGTCTTCCATGTGTGTGTGTGTGTGTGTGTGTATGTGTGTGTGTGAGAGAGAGAGAGAGGAAATGTTAAGGTTTGGGAGTGAAATTAGGTCTGGGTGGATAGGTGGATTAATTTTATTTTATGATACTACTATTAATATTAAAAATTTGAATTATCACCTGATTTTTGAATAAAAAACTATAAAACATGATGATTTTTGAATTGAAAAGTTAAAATCCATGTGTGGGTGTAATTTCCATTCTTCTTAATGGCTTTTATCTCTTGTAATGGGGTTGGATTCTATAATTTATTTATGGGGAATTGAGAAAATGGTCATAACCTATGTGGTTGTTGTACAAATGGTTCCTAACCTGTAAATCTTGATGGATACATCCCTAACTCTTCACTTCAAGGTTAAATTTGGTCTTTTGAATGGTTTCTATCCAATTGATAGTTAAAAAGGTGTGGTATGTTGAACTAAGCTATCTATAGACAAAATCCCCTAGAAGAAATAGAATATTGGTGTGCAAATAAAGATGAAGTCATTATTTCGAATTGTTGACGTGCTTTCTTGGAGTGGTATGAGATCAAGATCGTCGATTTGATTGCATTATAAGTAATGGAACTTTTAATTAAGTTTTGATTTCGTATTTATCTTTGATTATATTTTGACTTGCAACTATTCGAGACCCAAAAATCTGAAACTAGCTCCTGCAATCTTTTAATGAACTAATTTTCTGTGACATGGGGTGGATGTTTATTATTGAGGTTTACAACATGGGTTTACAAAAATATACTTAAGTACAACTTATATATAACAATTCTCGACCTATACACATGCTAATCGAATCAAAATCCAATTGGTTGACAGCTATCTTAATGAGCTAAAAAGCACGTGTTGCAAGAAACGTATCCAAAATCCAAGTGGGACCAAAGGAGAGCCGAACTCTCGATGACTCGTTGGACGTAGTTGATTATCCGATATTAGACATTGTGAAAGATTAAGTAATATAAAATACCGTTTAATAGATTTTCTTTGCATAGTCTAGATGATGATGAGAATCTTTCACTTTTTTCCTTTCTGAATTAAATTTTTTTTTTCTTCAAGAAATTCCATGAATATGCATTCATTGCCGACCCGTCATATGATTGTTAAATGTCAATTGTGTTTCACGTGGCAGTTGTCCCAATGAAATTCACATTAAACACGCGAGGGAAAAAAAAACTAGTGGCCCAAAATTGAGAGAATTTCATTCGTATGACTTGGGGACAATAAAAGGCCACAACAAAATTTCTTCTTTGTTTTTCTATAAAGATTCTTTAGAGAATTTGCCCCTTTTTTTATTCAATTAATACTACGAAACGACTTTTACGACAGATAAATAGCATGTAAATATAATCACAATCTTCCCTTTGTGAATTCAACAACACTACACTTATAAAAGAGGATGACAAAATTGAGTGACAATTGTCTACCCTAAATTTAATTTTAGTTCAACCCCTATTGCTACTCCCAATTTTCCTAAATTGATGACGCTTAATTTCAAGGCTTTTGTCTGCGCTAAAACCGTATTGATCGACTAGCTCCATTAAAAAGTGGCCGAAGAAAGACACACGACATCGACAAATTATTCATCGTTGAATCAAAGTTCAATGAACTTAGAAACGTTCAAGAAATGAATGAATAACGAGTAAAGTTTATCGTTGATCTGCCTTAATGTTGTCATTAATAAGGTTGTGAAAGTCTAAATTTTAAGTTGAAAAATGAAGTATCAATTAATTGGGACCACGTGAAGATCTCCATATGGGCACTTGGAGAGTTAGGCATCCATCCAATTTCATATTCACAAGGTCATGCAAAAAAATGAACGTATTTAGAAAGCAAAAATTGAATATTTCCAAAATAAGCTATGCCTCCGTGCCTAATTGTTCGGTATTTGTTTCCCGCATGAATCTGACCACCCACTTTCAACCGTATGGAAATAAAAATATCAACTTTTTATATTACATGCATGATAGATATCATGTACATAACTTACATACATGATATATCATATATATTGTTCGAGATGTTTAAAATGTTTCTCTAAGTCCTTATTTGAGCTCCATTTTTGGATTAAAATGCATTTTCAAATAATATTTTGTTGATAATTGCGTGGTTAAAAAATGAGATTTTTTTTTTTGAATTTACGTATAAAATTATTTTATGGGAAAATATATATTTGAAAATGAGTTTTTCGAAAAATATGGGTCAAACATAGTCTAAATGACATTAAGAAAAAGATATATTTGTCTAAATTTTTTCTCATGTGGAATATCGAAGGTGCGATCTGTCTATATGCCCATCTTGACTTGTATTTTTCGCCGACTATGCCGTTTTTAAGAAAATGAGAGATGGGGAGCTTGTGGTATCATACCACAAGAGGCTTTTTTTATTATTCTTTTCATTTATTTTAAAAATATATAAAAATTGAAATTAAAAACGACTTGTGCGTGTCAAAGGCTTAGCCTCTCATATTGTCTAGTATGTCATAAAATTAATCAATGAAGTGACCTATTACTTTCGCTCCAATTATTAGATTATCCCAATCGGCCAATACAATTTGGTGAAAAGATAAGAGAAAGTGACACTACAAAAAAAGTGATTATGACAATACTTAAGTTGGCTAATTATTCATCTCGTCGTATCTCTCACGTGAACTTTCCATCTAAGTGTATCAATTTTATCTCTTACCAAAAGTTCCTTAACAAGCAAATATCTTAGATATCCAATCAACCAATGGATTAAGCTATATAATCTAAATTATTTTGGATTATGTGCTTATTAATCAAAGCAAAAAAAACATAAATCATTATTAATTTGAACATATCTTGTTCTTAAAACCTATCCAAAATATCTTTCCAATAAAAATTTAGAAGATTTTGGATAAAACTTACGTGTCTCATAAAATGCGTGTTTAAAATTAATAGTCGACTTTGGCTTCAACTTTTTATTCTTAAGGTATCCCAAACATGCAAACTACGTAAAACTCAAACTGCAATAGATTCAAGATATATCATCATCATAAGATAAAAATCCCATTAAGTTTATATATTTATATAAACACAGATTTATTATGTGTATATAAGTTCTCATACATAATCATCATATTACAGCACTTGGATAAAAGCATATCTCACAAGAGTTTTGGATTTTAATCAATTATCGTGGATAAATAATTAATCTCCATTAAGTAACTGGATGGACCAAAGATCCTCCATGCTCCATATGTTCTCATTTGATTCAGTGGGGAAAGGTCCATGGAAATTTTCCATGTGTCCATCGAACGAGTAAGTTTCAACGGCATGATCAGGAGGACAGAAACTGGACATTTGGCTTGTGCTTGCTTGATCATGATGAGTTTGATCAAGATTTTGGGCTGTGAAAGTTTGATCAGCTTGCTTAATGTGCTTCTGAATTCTTGTCCTCCAGTAATTCTTTATTTCATTATCCGTTCTTCCAGGCAAATGCTTAGCAATTTTCGACCACCTGCACAAGATAACTGATTATTTTTAAGTACGAGTAGAATAAAATTGTTATTCAAGTCTCAAGAAATTTAAATTTGTGGTTAAAAATAAAGCCAGGCAAGTTCTGTGGTTGAAATTCAAAGTCTTCGGTATTCTCCAATATATTTAAAGGAAACTCCAGCTATGAATTTGTAGCCTTCAGTTTCTACAAATAGATTTTTTGTATGAATATGACGTATATATATTTCATGCAGAAGTGCAACTGCAAATAATTCTCATCAATATATTCTCAGTATACCATATAATATTGAGATGTTTCGAGGAAAAAGTTGGTGAAGAAAATGTAAATATGATTAATGGCTTCTTTGCATTCTACACAGAGTCTACAAACGCAATGCAACTCATCCAAGGTTTGGTAGTTTTGAATATCATTGAACACCGCACCTAATAAAAAATAACTAAATCTAGTAATATATATAAGTAATGGAATTTTTTAAATGAATTTTGCTGATTGTCTCGAGATTAAATCACGGGTCAAACCAAATGGCGCCCCTCTATTGGAGGGGGGGTCTGCCGCAGAAGACCCCCCTCCAATAGGAGGCTGCCATTTGACCCGAGATTTCTACTACAATTATCAACAACAATTATACAAATATGTTATTTAAGGGTACATGCGCTCCAAGGCCCGTACTTCCTTTTTTTCACTTCTCTTCCATATTTAGAGTCGTGACAAAACTCAAAGTCGACTCATAGTATCGAACATGGCTAAAAAATATTAAGATTAAAAAACTAATATTATTTCATTTTTTATTTTTATTCAATTGTTATTCTTAATAACCTTGTTTTCCTTTTCTTTAATGCAAAAAGGTACTTAATCTAACTTGGAGGGCCCATCTGTCCCAAAGAGCCAAAAAACATTATGGTAGTTGTCGATTTCAACAAGCAATTGGGAGCTATACTCTTTCAATTGATATCTAAGAAAGGTTAACACGTGACTAATTCAACAATAGGTTCGACTCAAAATAGAATATATCTTTTTCGTCCCAATCCCTTTTGCACTAGCTAGTACGTATAAATCAATTTTTATCGACTTTTTCAAAAATCAGTTTTCGTAAAGAAACGCTTTAAAAGAAAGCATATTCAAATAAAGTAAGATGAATCCATGAAAATCATAACAAAACACATTATTATTTAAAAAAAAAAGGTGGAATCAAGAAATTTTTGTGGTCATGAAAAACTTATTCAATGATGATTCTTTTGCCAATAATTATTTATTCTCAAGTCTTCAATTTAAAGGTCGTACCAAAAATCACCATCCCCCTTCTCTCTCCCTCCAAATCTAGTTCTATGGGCAGCACATGGGGCTTCAAGACACAAAAGGCACGAGGATAAAAAGAATTGGTGGCTCCCATTTCTTCTCACATCATCAACAATATTCATATAAACGTGTATCAAAATCTTGGTGGACTTACCGGTTTCCCCACTTAGCATGCAGCTCCATAATCAAAAGTTGTTCCTCCGGCGTGATATTCCCCCTTCTAACGTCCGGTCGAAGGTAATTCAGCCACCGCAGACGACAACTTTTTCCTGTACGCTTAAGCCCTAACACGATTCATGAACAAAACCATTTTTCATTAGAGTTTTCTCCAAGAAAAAATTCTTACACTTCGAACATGAAAAGTCATCAGTGGAGTGATACGAATACCGGCAGCACGAGCTAGTGAATTCCAAACGCCTTCGCCGTGATTAGCGATATAATTCATGAGAATCAGATCTTCTTCCATGGTCCATGGTCCTTTCCTCACCTCTGCATCTTCAGAATTATTGCATGTTTTCTTGTCCATTTTCGTAGAAAGAGAGAAAATTCTAGTTAGAGATGTGATATTTTTGAAGAAAAATAATGGAGAGATGGAGCTCAATTTATAGTAAATAAGCTCTTCATTGACGTCATATATACTAATTAATTTTTGAAAACATATGCATGCATACATGATAACCACGCATGTGACCATGCATGTTCAAGTAACATTGTTGACGTGTTACATGAACAAAATGACATTGTTACATATATAATTCATTAGTTTTGGGTCTATATATGTTACATAATTTGTCTTGAATTTGTAACTATTAATTATTTTTCGTGAAGAAAAAAAAAGTATCTTATATTTGTTAATCTCTAGTTCTCTCGAGGGTCTAGAAGCTTCCCACTACATCATATTATTTTATTTTTTTATATGCAACTTCTTGCTTTGTTAGACTGTTTCATTAAAAGTTTAAAATAAAGAAGAAATGTGTTTATTTATTTAAATTAATATTTAACTTGCCTTCGATGCAAACTTGATATATGCAATTTTTTATAATTAATTCATATTTACAATAGTTTATATGTTACATGCCCAAATGTTATTTATGTTGACATCCTTTGGCCCATCCGACCTCGTAAGATATATAGGTTGGAATTGCTTTAGAAGAGTTGTGCATCTCAAGGATAAGTTACTATAACGTATAAAATCGAGTTCACGATTTTTTTTTATATTTTTTAGAAAATCATCCCTTTAATTACATTACTTCACAAAAAAAAAAATGTTGAGTTCCTGTTAATATTATTTGTTACGATATAATACGTTTAATATCATACATTTGAACATGTTGACAAGGCAATAATTCTACAATAATTCTATTGTATGAAAAGAATACAATGTATCACAAACATTACACAGTAAACATTGTACTCTTAACAAAAAAATACACTTTCAACAGCAAACTTGTAGGAAAAAAATGGCCATTAGGTTTTAGTCTTCGACATGGATCTATCAAATCATGAGTACTAAAAAACTTACGATTAAAATTTGTGGCTAATAAAAATCCCTGTTAGCTGTCCATTTAAAAGATTGTTCAAGGATAAGTTTGACAACACTTGGCACCACTTTTTGAAAAGTGAAAAACTATTTACTAATGAACCCGTTTGAATAATTTTTTAAAAATACTTTATTTGGTTAGAAGAACTTAAAGAGTAATAAAGCTCTTCTATATAAAAAGAATAAGAAAAAACAAAAAATAAAACTAAATGAAATGGCATGTCAATTAGGTTTAAACAGTTGTAATCCACACAAATTAAGGTAAGACATGATCACATGAAGGTACAAGATCACTTGTACTAGATTATGATTTGTTGTCCAAGGACTGCCACGCTGGTAAAGCAAGCAGAGTAACCCTTGTTGTCTATATGTGTGGTTGAGATCTTTCATAGTCCAATCACAATGACAAAATTGTTAGAGTGCATTCTATCACTAAAGGTG
>CAIGRL010104721.1:0-13937 GCA_903798325.1 Fraxinus xanthoxyloides
ATTGATTTTGTAAAGTAGGCAAAGGCCTTTAGAGGATTAACATCTCAAAGTTTACCAGATCCAATTTGAAGAGCTTTTCTACAAACATCTTGGGCTCAAAGGTATTCTTCCCTTGAAGAACATTTTCAAGATTTCTTTCCCCCAAATTTTCATTTTCTTCCAACCATTATCAAAAATCATGTGAGTATTATGAAGATATCCTTGTTAAAACTGAATCGGTCATTTTTACTCGCACTCCAAATAATAAGAACTCAAAATACATTGATTTTTCAAAAATTTCTATCCGAAGGGTCTTATGATAGTCGAAAAGAACTAGGACCTTTTTGTGAACAATATGTATTTGAAAACATCATCCTTCCATCCTCAAAATCTAAAAAGAAAAACCTTCCTTCTCATTTGAGAAAAAGATCTTTTTCAAAACATTTTCAGAATAAAGTACTTTTCAAAATCACCCTTAGAAAAGTTCAAAAGGAAAGTTTTTAAAGAAAAGATTTTCAAAACCGTCAAATATTACTTGTTGGAAATGCAATCAATCTGGCCATTATTCAAATGAATGTCTTATGAAGGGAAAGATTAACAATCTTCAATTTACTCAACTCAAATTCGGATGAATAAAATTCTGATTGAGAACTTTAAATGGTCTATCAACATCGAGAAGATTGCGATGTTGAAACTAGTTCAAATTCATCTTCTACCTCAAGCCAAGGTAAAGACGTTTGTAGTAGTGAAACTATAAACGTTCTTACTAAATAAGAAGAACTTATTCAAGAAATAATTGCAAAAATAGTAAATCATCAATTAAAGAGTAAGTCTTTCTCTTTTACCTTCAAAACCTTCTGTTGCTCCTTTTAATATGAATAACATATTAAACCCATACAAATTAGAAAGTTCTTCAAGATCCTCTTGTACAAAATCTTTCCGTTTTGAATTAAAACACAAAGTCAATGAGATGAAATATCAGATTGCTCCGTTAGAGAAGTAAATGAAAGATGTCAAAATGAAAATTGTTTTCTTAAATACTAAAAGTCCAAAACAAGAAAACAAGAAAACAATCATTTTCATGATTCGTTAGAAGATGAAGATACTATTCAAGATTTTCATGAAAATCCTCAAACTAAATAAGAAAAGATTAATTGGTTTTGGAGCTGATCAAAATTGCATTAGAGAAGAATTAATTCCTACCAAGTATTTTGAAAAAACTATTGAGCATCTTTATGGTGCTATTTGTAAAAAAACCCCAATATTCAGTACAAACTTTCAAAAGCTTATGTTATAGTTCAAATATTTGTTTTAGAAATATATATTACTTAGTCAAAGATTTAGATCAAGAAGTTATTCTTGCTACTCTTTTCATTAATCAAATTTATCATTTTTCAAGCCAAATCAGAAGGTTTTATTATCAATATTTAGGGACGAGAAATTTTTCTTTTCCCGAATTTACAAATCCACCATCATATAAAGATGTGAATACTTTGAAATAAGCATCAATATCAAAATTAATTAATAATATTAATTTTAAAAGGAAACATATTCAATTTCTTAAAGAATAAATTGGGTTTCAAAGAATTGAAGAACAATTAAAAGATCCTTCAATTATTGAAAAATTTCTTTGCTTCAAAAGAAAATTGAAGAAGAAATATGTTCTACTATTCCAAATACTTTTTGGAATAGAAAGAAAAATGTTGTTTCTTTTCCTTACAATTCCGATTTTCATGAATCCAACATTCCAACAAAATCTCTTCTTACTCAAATGGATAAAGAATTACTTGATCATTGTAATGATATTATGCGCCCCTCTTTCCAAAAGATTACAAAAGAATCCGGCCCCTAAAAATCATGAGCATGCTTTAGCTGTACAAAAAGTTAAATATGTTGTTAAAAGGATTGAATGTGTATCAATACTTGACCCCGCTGCCTCCATTATTATAGAAACTGATGCGTCAGATATAGGCTTTGGTGGAGTCTTGAAACAAATCCATGTCAAGTTTAATAAAAAAACAACTGGCTAGATTCTATTATGGTGTTTGGATTGGCCCTCAAAAAAGTTATTCTACCATCAAAAAAGAGATTTTAGTAATTGTTTTATGCATTTCAAAATTTCAAGACGATTTAATCAATAAAGAATTTGTTTTGAAAAAATATTGCAAAATATCAAAAGACATTTTACAAAAAAGTCGTAAAAAAACATTGTTTCAAAACAAATTTTTGCAAGATGGCAAGCCATCTAATCATACTTTGATTTCAAAATTCTATATATACAAGGTAAATCAAACTTTCTTAACTAGAGAGTTTCTGCAAAAACAAAAATGAGAGAAACAGTTGAGAGTTATGGATTCATCTTCAAAGAAGGATAAGAAAAAAACCTTCAATTCATATCCTTTGAATTGAAGATTATATTCAAAATTCTTTTCATGATTCAAAGAATAAAGAACAAAGTTCTTCTACCTCTAAAAAAACTACTCTTGCTTCAAAAAACTCATTTATACAAAAATCTCAGAATAAAAAGATCTAAAGAAAACAAACCCTCAAATTACAAAAACATCGTTCAAATTGGATCTGAAAAACTATCAGATATCAAACCCTCAACATATTTCCATTACTTTACTAGACCTATTCAAATTCATGTTTTTGAAATGGAAACATCTTGGATCCATAGGTATTCTTCTCTTGAAGAATGTCTCCAAAATTTATTCCCCTCGCATTTCCATTTCACGCCAAGAAATATCAAAAAGACTAGAACTAATTATGAAACTATCATAATCAAATCAGAATCAACCATGATAACTCATACTCAAAATCCTAAAAAGAAGAATTATGCTGATTTTTCAAATATTTCAATTAAAATGGTATTTCTTTTGAAAATTGGGGGCAAATCCATGGAATGAGAAGAAGATCTTTTAATTCAATTTGCTAACAACCGTAAAGTCTCGTGGATTTTCTCTTTGGACTATCAAGTTCTCCTAGAACTATCAAGTTGTTCAAATGCAAGCTCCAAATTCAATTTTAAAAGAATAGTCGAGGGCTGAAAGTTAAAAGGTGGTCAAACTTCCAAGAGACAAATTGTTGTCCTAAGACTATAAACTCATGGATCCAAGAACAAAGAAATATTGGCGTTCCAAAACTATCATAGAAAGAACTGGATAAGTACACCGATTTTCTTGTTGAAAAATCAAGATTTGTGACCATATTCAATCAGTGCAAAACTCTGGAAGAATTACAAATTATTTCAGGAAAAATTGCTTCATTGACAGATACCTCTTCAAAGAAATCAAAATCAAATGATGATAATTATTCTCAATCAGAATCAACAAACTATGATCAAAACAACGAAGACGCGTGTTTTGGGTTGGATAACATTGATGATTTGATTGAGCAAGAAACTCAAAGAAAAAAAATTAAAATGACTACATGGACCCAGTTTTTTAGATGAATATCGAAATTATTGGGTTCAAGGTTCAAGAAAGTGCTCTTACAAATGTGTTTGCTATCACAATAGCTACTCCTATTAGCTTTGTCGATACTAGAAAATGGACAAAAACTTTATTAAAATAAATTTAATAAAGTAGATTCCATATTTCAAAAAGTCGCGAAGAAATGCATAAAAACTCAAAAATTATGGCAGACAAAGCAGAACAGAAAATGAAAAACAAAGACAGATATTATTGCTCTCCATATCGTCCTTCAAAGATTCTTCTATTCAATTCACGGTAATTCCAAGTCCGAAACTTCAAGTATAAAAGAAGATGAAGATCACAGACATCATCAAGTGTGTTTTAGTGGGAGATAAAATATCTACAAGAAAGTTCTAGAATTATCCTTATATTCTAAAGTTTTCTTTATCTTTCAATATTGTGATTTTCAATTTTATTCATCAAATCATAATTTCTTCATTTGTACTCTAAATTTTATCATTCTCTATCACTCTCGAACTATTCCCCATGCACCTGGCCTTGAAATTATCTTGAATTGAAATGAAGAATCTTTGAAGGACGATATGGGGAGCAATAATATATATTCTTGTTTTTCATAGTCTGCGCCACTTTGTCTGCCATAACTTTTGAATTTTTGTCCATTTTCTCCCAACTTTTTGAATTATAGAATCTACTTTATTAAAGTTTCTTTAATAAAGTTTTTGTCCATTTTTAGTGTCGGTAAAGCTGGTAGAAATAATTTTTGTAGTTGCAAACACATTTGAAATAACACTTTTCTTGAACCTTGAAATTGGTGATTTCGATACTCATCTAAAAAACTAGGTCCATTTAGCTATTTTGAATTTTTTTTTGAGTTTCTTGTTCAATC
Organism: Fraxinus xanthoxyloides; assembly: GCA_903798325.1. Lineage (NCBI taxonomy): Eukaryota > Viridiplantae > Streptophyta > Magnoliopsida > Lamiales > Oleaceae > Fraxinus > Fraxinus xanthoxyloides. The sequence goes on from CAIGRL010104721.1 coordinate 4,300, forward strand.
AAATCATCAATATTATCTAACCCAAAACACGTCTGCATTGCTTTGAGCATAGTCTATTGATTTTGATTGAGAAGAATCATAGTCATTTGATTTTGATTTCTTTGAAGAGGCATATGCCAATGAAACAATTTTTTTGCGACATAATTTGTAATTTTTCGAGAGTTTTACATTGATTAAACATGGCCATAAATCTTGATTTTTCGACATGAAAATTGGTATGTTTATCTGGTTCTTTCTTTGATAGTTTTGGAGCACTAATAGTTCTTTGTTCTTGAATCCATGAGTTTACAGCTCTAGGGCAACAATTTATCTCATGAAATTTTAACCACCATATAACTTTGAGCCTTCTTACTATACTTTTGACATTGAACTCGGAACTTGTATTTTGAACAATTTGATAATCCCTAGAGAATTTCTACGAGACTTTAAGGTTGTGAACAAATTAAAATAAAAGATTTTCTTGAGGTTTTAAAAATGATTTTGCCTCTTTTTTAAAGTGTTCGAACCCTTGACGAGTAAGATTGGGTAAAATCGTCTCATCAAGTCCCAAATGTTCGAATCAATTTTGAAACTAATTTGAAAATTTTGTAACACGTGATTGGTTGAAAAGGATAAACCAGGAATGTGTCATTGGTCTAAAACAAAAAGTATTGAACCAAGCATCTTGATAATCAAAATAATTGAAATGAGATTCAAATAAGTCATATTTAGATAGATGTATTTTTTTTCTCATTCCATGGGATTTGCCCCCAGTCTTCAAAAGACAATACCATTTGAATTGAAATTTTTGAAAAATCAACATTTTTTTTCTTTCGACGATTTTTAGTATGAGTTATTATGGCTAATCTTGATTTGATTAGGATAGTCTCATAATATGCTCTAGTCTTTTATATATATATATATATATATATATTCTTGACATGAAATGAAAATACGGGGCAAATAAAATTTGGAGACATTCTTCAAGAGAAGAATACCTATGGATCCAAGAGTTTTTCATTTCAAAAATAGGAATTTGAATAGATTTGGTAAAGTAATGAAAAGATGTTGAGGGGTTGATATCTGTAGTTTTTCAATCCAATTTGAACGGCTTTTTGTAATTTGAGGGTTTGTTTTCTTTAGAGATATTTTTACCATGACGTGTTTGTATGAATGGGTTTTTTTTTAAAGCAAGAGTAGTTATTTGAGAAGTAGAAGAACTTTGTCCTTCATTCTTGAACATTGAAAAGAATTTTGTACGTAATCTTCGATTAAAGGACATGAATTGAAGATTTTTTTTTCTTTTTCTTCTTTGAAGAAGAATCCATAACTCTCAACTATCTCTCTCAATTTTGTTTTGGAGAAACTCTCTAGTTAAGAAATATGCACAAAAGTTTGATTTACCTTGTATATAAAGAATCTTCAAATCAAAATATGATAAGATGGCTTGCCATCTTGCGAAAACTTGTTTTGAAATAAGGTTTTCTATGTCTTTTTGTAAAAAGTCTTTTGACGCTTGCAATTTGCATTTAAAACAAATTATTTATTAATTAAATTTTGAAATACATAAAAAAATTGCTAAATTTTTTTTTTGATGGTAGAATAATTTCTTTGAGGGCCAATCCAAACAACAAAATGGAATTTAACCAGTTGTTCTTGACTAGACTTAACATGGATTTGTTTCAAGACTTCACCAAAACCTATATATAACGCATCAGTTTCTACAATAATTGAGGTGGTGGGATCAAGTATTGATAGACAATCTATACTTTTGACAGCATCTTTAATTTTTCATATAGCTAAAGTATGCTCATGACTCCAAGAGACGGGATTCTTTTATAATCTTTTGAAAAGAGAATCGTATAGTATCCTTATCTCTTTAATAAAATCGGACACATAATTGACACATCTTAAGAATCTTTGCAGACTAGTTTTATCGAAGATTTCATTAGAACTTGTCGATAAAATCAAGACTTCTTTGAATTAGAGTAATGATTCCTAAATGAATGTTATGGTCTAGGAACCTAATGCTTGTTTGACAAAGAATAACTTTTCTAGTAGAGATTGCTAAAAAATTATTCTTAACAAGATTAATGAATGTATTGATATGTTTAAAATGCTATTCTATACTTTTTGAAAATATAGGAACATCATCAATATAAACAATAATGAAGTTTTGAAAAGGGTTAAAAATATCATTCATGATTTTTTGAAATTTTGAAAGGGCATTTTTTAGACCAAGCGGTATAAAATTTCATTCGTACTATCTGAAAGGAACATTGAATAGAGTTCTTTAATTTGAATATGCCAAAATCCTAACTTCATATCAAATTTTGAGAATATAACAACTTTGAATAATTTGTTTAATATATATTTCTTTTGAGGTAATGGATATCTTATCCATTGAAGAGCACTATTGAGGAGTTTATAATTGATAACAAGATGCGGAGCTCCTCGTTCGATCTCGACAGAATTACTAACATAAAAAGATGATAAACTCCAAGGTGATTTGTTGGGCAAAATCAAATTCTTTTTCAATAAATCTTGGATCTCCTTGATACAATGATCAAGTAATTCTTTATTCATGTGAATAGGATGAGATTTTGTTGGAATGTTGGATTCATGAAAATCGGAATTGTAATGAAGAGAAACAACATGTTTATTTCTATTCCAAAAAGCATTTGGAATAGTAGAACTCAATTTTCTTTTGAAACAAAGAAATATTTTCAATAATTTAAGGATCTTTTAATTGTTTTTCAATTCTTTGAAACTTGATTTCTTCTTTCTTAAATAGAATATGTTTCCTTTTAAAATTAATATTATTAATTAATTTTGATATTGATGCTTCTTTCATAGCATTCACATCTTCATGGGATGGATGATTTGTAAATTCAAAAAATATATTTTTTTTCCCAAAATATTGGTAATAAGAAATTTTGAATTGACTTGAAAATGATAAATTTAAATAATGAAAGGAGTACCGAGAATAACTTCTTGGTCTAAATCTTTGATTAAGTAAAATATATTTTTAAAACAAATATTTGGATTACAAGCATGAGATTTTGAAATTTTGTTCTGAATATTGAATTTTTTACAACTAACACCATAAAGACGCTCATAGTTTTTTTTTTTCAAAATATTTGGTAGGAATTAAATCTCTAATGCAATTTTGATCAGCTCCAAAATCAATTAAGATTCTTGTATAAAGCTTGAATTCATATTGCAATATCATTTTTGAAGCCGAATTCAATTAATAACTTTAATCTTTTCTTATTTTGTTTGAGGATTTTCATGAAAATCTTGAATAGTATCTTCGTCTTCTAACGAATCATGAAAAGGCTTGTTCTAGACTCTTAGTCTTTAAGAAAACAAGTTCCGTTTTGACATCTTTCATTTGCTTTTCTAACGAAGCAATATGAGATTTCATAACATTGACTTCATGTTTTAAATTAGAACAGGAAGATATTGAATAAGAGGATCTCGAAGAACTTTCTTCTTTAATTCGTCGTTTTAATATGTTATTCTTATTAAATGGAGTAATAGATGGTTTTGAAGGTAAAAGAGAGAACTTACTCTTTAATTGAGGATTTTCTATTTTTGCAAATATTTCTTGAACAAGTTCTTCTTATTTAGTAAGAACGTAGTTTTACTACTACAAACTTCTTTACCTTGGATTGAGGTAGAAGATAAATTTGAACTAGTTTCAACATCACAATCTTCTTGATGTTGATAGACCATTTAAAGTTCTCAATCATAATTTTCTTCATCCGAAGTAGAGTTTAGTAAATTGAGAAGTTTAAGCTTTAAGTCTCCATCAATTTGAAGATTCTTAATCTTTCCCTTCATATGACATTTATTTGAACAATTGTCAGATTGATTGCATTTCTAGCAAGTAAAATTAGACGCTACTGAAAATCTTTTCGCTAACAACTTTCCTTTTAAACTTTTCTGAGGGCGATTTTGAAAAGTATTTTTCTTTTGAAAATGTTTTGAAAAATATCTTTTTTCTCAAATGAGAAGAAAAGTTTTTCTTTTTAGATTTTGAGGATGGAGGGATGATCTTTTCAAATTCATATTGTTTACGAAAAGATCCTAATTCTTTTCAACTATCAGATCTTTCTGCTTTCAATATAGCTTTGAGATTAAGATTATTGCACAATGCTAATCTTTCCTTATTGATGAAATTAATAATTTCACCATGAGTAAGTGCAGCATAAAGGATTAAATCATTATATTTGAGTTTAATGGAACTTCTAATCCTTTCGGCAAAGAGTTTTCGAAATTCGAAAATAAATCATTCTTTACAAAAAGTTGATTGCAATCATCTCTAATCATTACTCCAGTAAGGAACGTATCCTTATACCAGCGAAAGTCATGAAGTTTAGAAAAATTTATGTTTAATAAAACATCAGATGACCTTTCTTGAAGGAGAGTATAAGTACCAATGAAGTACTTTAATATCATATTAAAGTATTGAAACTATCATTTTGATGTAACTTACTGGTAGAGTTTTTAACCTATCTTCATCATTGTGATAGTTATTCTACCAAAATCTGATTTGTCCGATAAACCCAGCAATTAAATTTAAGGAACATCATGATTGAGATATGCATTATAGCATACAACCATATTTTCAATAGTTCTGATAATTTGAAATTTTGTAAGACCGTTAATATTCCATTCAGTTATCTGAATATGATTTTTTAGGTTTTCCCTTGTCCTCATATAACATATTAAGATAAGAGGGACAATTGTAATAGGTTGGAAGCTTTGAATGTTGTCCTCTCATTTTATTAATTTGAAGATGTTAATCCTCAATAAATTGAGATTCAAGGTTTTCAAGATTATCAATAGTATTGATATTCTTAGAGTTTCCTAGTTTAGAAATTTGATTTCCAAGTTCTTGTAAACTACTTGATTCAGATGAAATAGTATCTTTCTTTAATTTTGGGAGCATTTTCAAATCAGTGGGTTTGAAAATAAGATTTGTCACAATAATATTCGAATCAATAGGCTTATTCCCCTCTATTTTGGATAAGGACGCCTCAGACTTAAAATTATTCTCAATTCTAGATAATTGAGAACAAACGGATTGAAGAACAATATTAGTATAATTGTTCTGGAACATAATGTTTTTGACATCTTTAACTGTAGGATTAGAACCTTCCGTTTGTACATTTAAATAAGGTAATTTCTTGAGAGGAGATGCAACAATTTCAGTGTTTCCTTCAAAAACACAATTTCTTGCATCGGATGATGTTTAGATTGAAGAGTTTGACCGGATGAAGTTTTCCATGTTTTCTTGTTAACATGGCTATTTTGAATAGAATTTTGTTTGGAAATTCCTTTGCCAAAAAATTTGAAATATGCCCATTCATTGAAACTAAAATATTCAGGAGAATTGTAAAATTCTTCACATAAAGATTCAATCTCTTCTTTAGAAAACATCATTTTGAGAGTATGTCTAAATTTTTTTATAGAAGGAGCTTGATCTGTTTTGAATTTTTTTTCTTTCTTTCAATAATAGAGGAAATGACATTACACTCCTGATCTAATTTCTCAGATGGCAGCATATCAGATAAAGTTAGAGATTCATGTTGTTCTGATTCTTCATCTTTATCAGAATAGCAATGAGTTTTTGGAATTCTTGGATTAAAATCTAAACCTTTGTGCTTATCAGAGGAAATAGAAAATCTTGAAAATTGAAACTGATTATCAGATCTAGCTTCGGATCTGGAATAGTAGGACCTTCGAAGATTATTTGATGTAGAAGTTCTATCAAATATCACCTTATCATGTCCATCGGTAAATAAAATCATTGATCTGAAATTTTTTCTAGTAAGAGCAGGAACTATATTTTGAGCATTTTCAAAATCCCGTTCAAGTCCTTTGGATTGAAGATTCCAAGTATTCTCTTAGGAATCATAATGTTTGAATGAAAATGATTAATTTCTACTAAAAGACTTTCATCTTTAGGAGAAGATCTAAGAGCACAAATATTGATCGTGTGTTCATAAGATGATGTTATATTCTATATATTAAAGTAAATGCTTTTGAACGATCATCAACATCAAAATTCTTAGTTTGAGTTTGAAAATTTAGAGCGTTAAGAATAGCGCCATCTTGAAGACTAGAAGAAAAATTTGGATAACAATCCGAAAATATAGGACCACTTTTGAGATTTGACTCCATTATGGATAATAATGAATGATCCTGTCTAAGAAGTCTCTTATCTCTAAGAGTTAAAAGAATAGGAAAGTATAGACCAAGTCTAAACAAAGATTTGACAACAATTTGAATACGCCCCACGTGAAGATACCTTAAGTTTATTCCTATCAACACCACCACAACCACCACCAACAACCGCAAACACGGCCGCCTGTGACTAGAGATCTGTAGTATGATCTCTGCTTGCCTGTGAAGATTATTGTTTTCATTTTACAGTCAAATCTTTACAACTTCGTAATCAAATCGCCTCCCTGTCTGCCCGTGAACAATAATATGTTCGATTCTTCTTCTGCCCGATCTGCAGCACCAGCCACTTGTCCGTCGCCGCCCATGGATAAAATGGCCACCTGAGACCAGAGATTTATAGCGTTGTGCGGCTCACGATGTACAACAATAGTGGCATCGTCGGAGGGAGGGAGGGAGAGAGAGACGCACATGATAGAGAGAAGAAAATAGGAAAATAATTAGGGTTTTGGGTGGGTGGTTGGATTGGGTGGTTGCGCGGCTCACGATGTGTATTAATTTAATCTTATAATATAATTATTAAAATTAAAATTTTAATTATTATCTGATTTTTTTAAATAAAAACTTGTAAATTTGAATTTTGATATTGGAAGTTGAAGATTCTGATAAGCTGTAATTTCCATATCCATTGCCGACACCAGACTTTATGAGCTAATAATTCTATAGCATGTCTGTAAAATTGGATTGTATAAAGAGTAATTATTATAGGGTAATTGACGTAAAACACTTTATCGTTTGCCTTCATTGTACAAATTATTTAAATCGTTTCAATTTTGACTTTTTTGTGCAAAATATTTATACAGTCCATTTCTCTATTAAAACCTCGTAAAATAACAAATTTATCATTATCTTTAAATAAATAAAAATAATAATTGATGTTAGATTTCAAAATCATTTTTTGAATGCGTTCCACTTAAAAAATAGTAACATATACTAAAAATAAAAATATCATCTAACCCCAGTGGTGCTAGAGCACCAGTTTACGTGACATTATGTGATAAATTCAATTAAATATAAAATTATGTTATTCATTTAATGGAACTAGTAATTTAATGCTACTAATGTTGTCATATTTAACATCAGTGATATCAAATAGCATTACTTAAAATAAGAAGAAGGAAAGAAAAAAAAAAACTATGTCAAATCAAACCCTTTCACCAGCATCACTCCTCCATTCCCCTCCCACTTTCAAGTCGCCACCACCATTACCTCCCACTTACTATCACAGCTGACCAATGTCTAGTTCAATCATCCAAAGTTACACTAATCGATAAAAAAAAAAAACCAAGAATCAGTGGCAAACGTAGATATTTTAAATTGGTGGGACACAATCAAATTCGCAAAGAAATTAAAATCAATTAAATAACGAGATTCGACCCAAACTACACCTAGAGGGGGTGAATAAGTGTAAATGCGAAATTTAAATATTATAATTAACCTGCAACAAGTCACTAATTAATTATCTCTAGATGGTTATGCAATCAGTTCAATTATCATAAGTTTGAATATTGCAGAATATAATAGCAAAGAAAGCAGTAAATAATGCATGGTATGATTACAAAGAAACTCCAACTAGGTAAAAATTTAGGGCACTTTTCTAGTCAAAATCCACTATAAACGATTGAATTTACAATCCGTCAGACAAGACGACACGAACTTTTTGACCTCCTAACTGCAATTATCACATCTCTCCTGGATCTTGTGCTCATGCACCAACTCCTACCTGTAGTTTTCAAAACCCTCCTAGATGTACGATCCAATAGCAACTTTCGACTTTATTAATTCGTCTATCTCATGTGGATCAACAAAGAACTCCACATTCTTCACCAAGTGGAACTCCAATTACCTTCCCTTGATCTTCATAACTCTGATAGATATGTAGGAAGCAGCAGTTTGGTATTTGGATTGAAGATGTGATGCTTTCACCGCCAGGAATCAATCAAAGAACGAACGTTGAAAGCTATTTTGTGAAGAGAATATGAAGACTGTATGAATTCTCAATATTCAACCTTAGAAAAAAAAAGTTTTGTGACGTTTGTCATTTATAGTTTAGGTTTTGGGATTGAATCGGCCAGACAAAAAGCGTTAAAACACGAATTAAAATTTCTCGAATGACACTGTCGCCCGAGCGAGGACTGGGTGACAGTTGAGCGACAAGTTGTCGCTCGAGCGAAGGCAGGGCGACAGGCGAGCAACGTAGTTTCTGTTTCTGACATTCGAGCCAAGTCTTAGCGATAAGCTAGCGAGATTTCGGCGCCATTTTTCCTTTTTTTTTTTCATTCTCGAACCCTAGACCTAATATAACACAAATTCAATTAATTGCAACTAACTCCTTGGCTTTTACAACATATTAATTTTAGTCATTTTTGTTCATAGATTTTCCAATTACATCAAATATCTAACAAGATCCCCCTTGACATTCTGTGACAAAACTACAATCTAAAGTTAAGGCAATAGTTAAAAATTACAGACTCAATGATTGACACAAACTAACTGTCTTAATTAAATTTTGCTTTTCGCTTATCAAAACATGTTTCTCGATACAAACAACTTAAATACTTAGTATAAAATGTATGTGAAACAGTAATAAGTGTAAAACCAATTACATGTAAAAAAATGATTTAAACGATTACTAACTCATAACATATTTTTTCAGTTTCATATCATATGTTAAATTAAGACATAATATCAATGCAAACCAACATACCAAAATGAAACATTAATACTACAAAATATCAAAATTTAATCTAGCAATAGTGAAATTATATCATATAATGCCTTTTGTGTTAACATTTTTAAAATACATCATGTTAAAGCAAAATATCATGTACACCCAAAAATATCTACTCCATCATCAGCAATAATATATATACTCCCCATTTTTGTCACAAAATGACAAGCGACCAAGAAATATCATACAATAACTTAACAACTCAGGTGTTAGCATGCATAAGTATAAGTAATGAACAATAAACATTTCCACACACTTGACTCAAGTTGATTATGGAATAAATTGTATAAGTGCCCCATATGTATAAAGTATCACTAATCTTCTGGTAGTAGGACTCCAAACCTTAATTTTGTGATAAAGAACTTGCGTAACATCACTATTAATAAGAATATTCCTCTATATAAGAAAGTCAAACCACATAATGTACATTAGAACATATACATTAAAGCTCATTTCGTATGTAGTTTCTTTTCTCCCCCTGAATTTTAGTATATTTTATTTTCACAAATTTTAACATGTTAAGCTCATATAATTTTTCAAATCTTAAGTAGAGATGGCAATGGGGTACGTTCGGGACGGAGTGTGGCACCCCAATCCCCGAACCCACCCTGCCTTAGACGAGGAGGGGCCTGCCCATTTTTCGTCCCATTTATTTCTTTTCAGTTAACTAATTTCT
>CAIGRL010104725.1:0-14856 GCA_903798325.1 Fraxinus xanthoxyloides
TGTTCGAGAGTGTTTGATTCGAGGGTCCTTTCTTCTATGCCTTCTCTTCTCTTTTATACTCCTCTAACAGTTGTTGTTGGGGAAATGCCTGAAATCGTTTATCGTCCTGTAACTACCCATGTTTTTCATCATGACTAAGTTGTCATGGAACTTCCATTTTAACTACTGTCATTACTTCCACTATTTAACCGTTTGTAACTGAGATTTTTGGATCATGGGACGTGATGAGATTGCCCATTAACTGCCTCAATAAATGGTCTTAGGTGTCTAGCAGCCTTGGGCGATGATGGGCCTTCGCTACATTATTCCATCTCGAACCTTCTATATGATCTCCTTTAGGCCTGTCCTTCAAACTGCTTAATTGGGCTTCATTCCTTGAACCATTTAATTGAGTTGCATTTTTATGTGTCAACAGATAGCAAATTTTCATTTCCTTTTTGTAAAAAAAAGTTCTTTTTGGCACTTTATTAATAAAATTTCTTATTGCTATTTTGCACATTTAACTAAGCTTCACATAAATGCTCTTAAAACAATTTTGTATCAGCAATATAATTCGTAAAGTACGACATTTCATTAACCATTCTTTAATAACAAAATAAAGGACGAAGGATTATTATCATGTACTTTGCCATGGCCTTTCATTATATTAATATTTCACCCACTATTACAATTGTCATATCACAAATTACATATGTAGGTAGACTTGGTCTTGCCCATAATGATAAGTTTTTCTTGGGGTGACAATTAGTCTCCGTATTTCTTTGACAGAACAAATCTCACCTTTTGATTTTAGAGTTTTATTTTAAAGGGATAGGCCTCACCTAACTTTAATTTTGCAATTGGCAAAAAGAGGCTTGCCTTTTGTCAACAATTTTCGTTCTTGCGACCTTTCTAAGGTTCGTCTGTCTTTCTCCATTTTGTTATTTATGCTTTTACTAGTACTTGCAAACTTATCCTTACTGACAAGTATGTTTTTCTCCTTACCCTTCACAACATCAGACACTTGCTTTCCTTAATTAGGGTTTTCAAACATATGTTTCCTTCATTTGATTATTTTGTCTTCTTCCTAGCTTTATCAAGATGTTTTGTTTCATTGGAATCAAATCCTTTTTATTCAGGCAAAATAATCTGAGATGTTCTGCTATGGTGGCCTTGCATTACAATCAGAGGGAAGAAATGCGATTTTCAGAATTAACTCGGATCCAACGCTTTTTTCATGAGGGCTCCCTTGATGATTGATAGTATGTTTGGTTCGTGTTTCGATACCTTTTCCTTCATAAGGGGCTTTGATTATGATACTAATTTCTCTAGCTGAGGGTTGGGGGTATGCGACGTCGATCACCGATGGCAATGAGTCCACATGTCTTTGCTTTATTTCCTTATTCCAGTTTTTCGCTGGACATGGAGGCTTTTGACTCCTCGGTTCCATAAACATGTCTTTCTACCCGCTTCATATCGTGGCCATTTCAAGCACTTCAAAGCACTCGTGTGTATCATGGCCTCTGGTACGATGAACTTTGCAAATTCTTGCCTTCTGTCTACCACGGGGTAGGTACATTTTGTCTATCCTTTGAGAAGATTCTATGGAGAATGTATTCCTTATGCCTTTTGGCCCATCAAAAGTGGGGTTGTTTATCGATTTCTCTCCGAACTTTGAGATAATTCGAGCATTTAGGGAAAACAACAGATGACGCTTCTTATTGGCTATCTTGTAACTCATTCGGTAAAGAGTATCACATTTCATTCAATGGTCTACATGTATTTTATTAATGGCCCATAGTCAACCTGGATGGAGGAAAGTGACCGTTTGAAAACCCGCAAGTGAACGACGATCGTGATCAAGTAATATAGTAGTATGTAAAGTGTCGAATCCACAGAACTACGTGTTTTATCGAGTTAAAGTTAAAATTACCTTAATCGAATAGCAATAATAGTTTATAATAAATTTATATCTAATTTATCACGTACTAGAAATTAAAGTAAGAGTTTATCAAATTTATGAGATGTATTACTAAGATCTAGAATCTCCTTTGTTCATCCATTTTTAGTTTAACAATTAAATTGACAATTTGTTATCATGCAAGTTGGTTGACGTTCCAAATTTATTTAAAAGTTTCTCTTGATAGCAATTAAATCTAATCCTACACATGACCTTTTTATATCTCTATAAAAGATACCAACATATAAGAAAACATTAAACGAGCTAGAATATCTAAAAAAACCATGCAAGGCATAAAGGTATATCTTTATCCATTATCGAACCTTACAATATTTATTACTATGCCCTAACGATCCCATTACGTCTCTCGATGATAACAAAATTAACAAACAATTCAACCAGTGGTCAATTAATTGAAAAACAAAGTAAACCATAATAAATATACACGCATTCAAATAAATTATCGTCAAAATAATTAATTAATACTAAAAATCTCAGAACAATGGTTAATCTATATCTTTAGCAATGTAAAAATCTGGCCTAACATAATATTGAAATTAAACAAACAAAAGTGGAATTAATTGCTTCAGTCTGGTTTTGTGTGTACGTGTGTGTTCCAATTTCGCTTTTCTGCCTCGATTTCCGTGCGTAATTATCTCATATGCTTGCACCGAAATTTGTGCTTTTCCTTTTCCTGTCTTTGCTGTGTGTGTATATATAATATATTAAGGAAGCCAACCACGTGTATGTCTATATAATTGCTTTCACAGCCTGTCCTTTGCAGTTTTGGCTTTAGTTTTCTGCTCTCCTTGGTTGCGTCTCAAGTTTTCTTCCAGCTGCGTATATATTCTGCTTCCCATATATATATATATATAAACCTAATTGTTTTTAATCCAACTAAAGTCCAAATTGAGGCCCAAATTAATTCCAATGTCCAATTAAATTAATTCTTGCTTCCAAATCCTCAATTCTTTCATTTAATGCAAGTTGGTCCTTGTATATTAGATTTTTGCCATCTTTGCTTCATTTCTTCAGTTCCTTTTCTATTAAAATTTTTTTACCTATTAAATATAAAATACAACAATTTAGAATATATTTTATTACAAGAACTATTAAATGTCGTTATTTTTAATCCCGAATAAGTGTAAAAATTACACTTATCAGGAAGCTTTGCCTACTTTGGGCGAACCTTTGACGCCCTTGAGCCTTGCGCTTGGCTACCAATTGGCAAGCTTTGTGAATTATATTTCGAGGTTCAACACGAGGTTTTAAGACATTGTATAACTTAATTTTTGTATTATAATTTGGGTAATTGACACAAAACGTCCATACCTTTGAAATGTATTGTGGAAACCGTCTCTACCTTTCATTTCTTGGCATTTATGCTCCTACCTTCCACATTTCGGGTGCCGAATGTCATTTTCAACATGTTTTGATGATTTTACCCTCCATTCCATTGAAACAAAAAGAAAAGAAAAATAATTGAACAAATCACAACTATTGGCCCAAACTTTTTAAAAGTGCAAATAGCTCAAATTTGATTAAATTGCAATGATTAAATGATTTGATTTGAAAGTTATCTCAAATTTTTATTTCTTAACTCTATCAAACTTTAATTAATTCACTATTAAACCCACCCCACGTGTAATGCTATACATATTTCAGAGTTTTTTCTCCCATTTCTGAACAGCTTTAATATTTCAGCTCAACAACTCAAACCCTAATGGCCATGTCTCGCTGCGCGAGGGCATTTTCGTCATTTAATTGCCGCTCCGATCCCGACCTTTTCCGGTCGGGCACACCATCTTCAGGTAGAAAGTTCTCAAGCAACTCTTTCTCTCCTCATCCACTACCTGCGCATGCCATTTCTTCTCTGATTTTCAAATTTCCTGCGAATTTTGTGCGGAAATTGAGCACCAAGGATCATAGGAACTACAGCAACATCGGCGTAGCCCAGGTGGCGACGGCTTCGTGGACTAACCAATCCATGCCGGCCGCTAAGGCTGTTGACGCTGCTGCTGCAATCGCGCCAGCTGACGTTGAAGAGTTGGCCGATGTGGTGGAGAATAATACCTGTTTTAATGGCAAAAATGTGGAGTTTGAGGGTTTACCTCATTTCAATATGCTACCTTTTTAAATTTAGATGGCCGTCGGATTTAATTGATTCATTTAAGAACGAATTAGTCAGTTATTGGTTGGTGTTGGACATGATATTGATCGCCTGGATGAGGGCTATTTTCTGTTGGTGGCGCGCGACCATGGGCGTCGCCAGAGATGGATTTTTCGGCAAAAAAGGAGGTGCGGCATTTGTTTTTGGGGCTGAATTTTCTGGCTTCTTCTTGTTGATTTGTGGCTAGTGGTTGGTTGGAGATTGTAGAGGTGAATAAGGCTAGGCTAATGGTGGTTGGATCCAGTGGTTTTGGCCGCCGAAAAGTGGTGAACCGTGGCTCCAAAGTGGCGGTTGAGTTTAGTGCCGGAAAGTGTTTCATTTATGGAATCAGGGGCAGTTTTGTAGCAAATTAATTTGATGAGAAGAAGGTAAAGTTTGGTGGGTTATTTGCACTTTTAAAAAAGTTTAGGCTAATAGTTGCAATTTGTTCAATTGTTTTTCTTTTCTTTTCTTTTTATTTCAATTGAATGGAGGGTAAAATCGTCATTAAAAAGTTTGGGCCAATAGTTAAAATTTGTTCAATTGTTTTCTTTTCTTTTTATTTCAATTGAATGGAGGGTAAAATCGTCAAAATATGGTGAAAAGGACCTTCGGTGCACGAAATGTGGAAGGTAATGGTATAAATACCAAGAAATGAAATGTAGGGACGGTTTCCACAATACATGTCAAAGGTAGAGACGTTTTGTGCGAATTACCCTTATAATTTCATTTAGTTGCCTGGCATGTTTCAATATAATTGAGATCTGAATTATATAAATCACACCATGTATTGTTGGTGTCTTTAACAAATGGTGCACTAATATTTTTGAATCCCGAAAGTCAATATTTCTACCTTCACACTTTGTCCCAGTAAAAGATTCCTAGTCCATTTGTTTATCTTCCTTAATCAGAAAAATTTCAGAAGTTAATAGAAGTTAGAACTCAATTTTATCAAACTCTGGCATTGAATACTTATCTGCTTCGTGCATATTCAATTTAATTGACCTACTGAAAAAACCTTCAGGTGGCAGAAAAATAAGAATGATGATGAGTAAACAATTATGGATTTTGTTAATTGTACGTAAAAAATGTATATAATGGATTATATAATATGAAATGGAGGGAAAATATTGGATGAGAAAGTTGATTGTGCTTTAAACAGGTAGATGGTAGAGTGATATGTGACATTATGTAAATCTAGATGTACGTTTAGCAAGATCCAACAATTATTACTACAACAAAAAATCTGAAGTCATGTAAACAATTATTACTACACCAAACAGAGATAAAATGTTTAAGTTCACTCCAGAAAAGTGGTCTTTCTCCAGAAGTGTAAAAGATTTAGCGAAATAATCCATATCATAATCAAAACTTTGCCAAATTAAAATTTGCCGGATTAATGGTAAAATTAAAATAATACCAGCGTTGTTGATGCTGTACGATATACTTTCTAGTGGCTAAATGGTACGAAAAATCTAATGTCTATGAGTATACAAATCTATTACATTCATTGACATTAAATTAAATGCCATTGCCGAATCTCCATTTTATCAAAGCCAAAAAAGGAGAAAACCTCATCCATCTACAACTTAAACAAGCAATCATGTGGAATCAAGATAAGATTCTAACCGAGCGACAATCCCGTCTATTATATAACCATTTCATTAAGATGAATATGCTAAGTGTTACGTCTCTCCACCACAGTGGAAGCCACACCGCAGTCCACGTGGAGACATTGAGTCAAATCTGACAAAGTAAAAAAAGATCTAATTGGTCAAAATAAAGAAGTTAAAGAAGCTGCTGCTCTCTGTTTCGAAGCTCTTGCATAGCTGAAGCCCTATCTCTACCCAAAGCTCTTTTAGGCCGAAGCACCCTCTCCATCTGAAGCTCTCGTTTAGGTAGAAGCACTTTCTGTCTTTGAAGGGATCTGCAAACAATCTCTAGGAATGATTAATGTAACATTTATAATAATAAATGTCAATATTTTCAACCTAGGATGTATGACGGCTGACCCATTGTCAATATATTAAATGTATGGCAAACAGAGTGATGTGAGGCTTCGGCCTACGAGATGAGGCAATGTGGTTCTAATCCAACGGATACCATGTTGACCAGAACTCTATAAATAGGCAACTCTTGTAATTCATTAAAGAGGATGCAACTCTTTACACTTGAAAAACACAGTTGTTTTTCTCTATCGCTCATTCCATATTTATCTGCTTGAGTTAAGTTGGTTTTTACTTTGGTTTTCTTTCTTGGTTATACCATATTTATGACTATTTGGTTATATGCAATCATCTTTGATCATATTGTCGGTGCTTAAACATTTTTGTCCCGCATCGTAAAGCATCTTCCACGTCCATGGACACCATTCTTTTCCATTCGAATCTTTGGTCAAAGCGTGTTGGAATTCTTTGTATGGATGTGAGAGGGCACGACATGTGTTGTCCATGTGACAACTACAAAAAAGAGGTCAACTCTAAGAAAAATAATATTAAATTTTGTAACATAAAAACGTGATAACCATTTCACTCAGATGAATATGCTAAGAAACGAGTATTAAATTTCATGTAACATAAAAATGTGAGATTTAAATTATAATAAACTTGCTTGAATTCTTTGTAACCCTTATTTCTGATAGCTACTATAACGAAAACAAAACCTAGCAAAACCCAAAAATCCTAAACCCTAAAGAAGCCTTTTCTCTACTTATTTCCTCTTGGTTCTACTCATATAGATAGCACAGGCTTGGGCCTTCCACTCTCACTCCCACTTCCACCGTCAGGTTGTCCGCTATTAGTTTCTTCAATAGACTTTCCATCTTGGTCACCGATATTAGTCTTGGCCTAGGTACTTCTACAAAAGTTGCTTATTTATAAAGTTTTGGCCGATTAGTTGCTGTTGGATCCGAATCATGTGGTTTCATTTCTCAAGCTGAAGCCTTACATCACTCTATCTTCCATACATTTAATACATTGACAATGGGTCAACAACTAAACATTCTAGGCAGACAGTCTTGAAATTCATTAATATAAACATTACATCAATCATTCCTAGAGATTATCTACGGATCTCTTAAAAGCGAGCAAGTGCTTCGGCCAGAGAGAGTTTGGGATGGGAAGGGTACTTCGAACAAGAGAGCTTTGTATAGAGACAAGGCTTCGGCCACATAAGAGCCTCAGAACAACGAGATCAGCTTCTTCTTTAACTTCTTTATCATGACCAATTGGATCTTTGTTGACTTTGTCAAATCTGACTCAATGTCTCCACGTGAACCGTGGCGTGACTTCTACTATGAGCCTCACTGGCGAGGCGTAATAATAGTTCCCAAGTCTATGCATGATTATTTATGTAATGCTTCACGCGGCATGACTTCTACTAGGAACCTCGGTGGTGAGGCATAATAATAGTCCCCAAATCTATGCATGATTATTTATGTGATGCATTGACTTCTGTTATATATATAAAAAAACAAAAAATTCGTTGGATTAGTTGTTTTTTAATCATAATAGTTCCCCAAGTCTAAATATGGATATTATAACATAATTAGAATTTGAAAGTAGAATTATCATGAATTGGTCGAGGTACTTATCTAGGGCGTTATCTGAAGTTGTGTACTTTGAAGTTTCTAATCCTTTAGAAATGATTGGGGAACATCAACTGAGGTTTTTCTATCCGAAGTTGTTTGATCAAAAGTAATTTTGTGTATCTAAAGCCTTATCGAAGCTATCCATGTTCGTTGAAACATTAGAAACACAAGGCGTCCTTAATTATTGATCCTAAATGATTTGCTGTCTTGTACATTTTCAAGAAAAGACACCTAAAGTGGTTCAAATTTCCATACATGCAAATGTCGCCTCTTTAAATGAGCAATGATGACTGATACAGACATGTTATATGGAAGACCAAAGTAGTGACACATGATTTAGACACACTGATTTGGGCCATAGAAGACGAAGTGGCAGACGTCGTGGATGGCTCTGATTGAATCGAAAATGAACGGTTGGTTGGTCCGGGTCTAAATCCAATGGTTAGGATTAATGACCTCCGCCTATAAAAGACAATAATTTTGGGTGAAAATCGCTTGATTTCACACACAATTTAGCCCTAAAAACTTTCATTTCTTCAACTTTTACTGAAATCCTTCAGGTTATTTTCACGAACTTCGGCCACCTTTCCTTCAATGATTTTGTTTAACTTTGTAAGTGTTTTAAACTTTGATTTTAAATTTATGGTTTCTTCACATTTTGATGGGAGGACTTAGACATTTGCGCCGTAGATTATGATGCAGGTAGGGAAGCATGAAAAATAACTTCAAATGTAATCATATCTGGCCATGTAGAGATGGGAGAGAAATATCGCATTCCCTATAATATTGAACTTCGGCCCTTTCCAGATGAGTGAACCTGATTTCCTAGGCATGGATGCATCTTTATCAACGAGTAGAAGGCTCCTTCATTCTTTCTTTAGAACCGTACTTAAGTTGTACGGGCCAACACCAACCTAGCTCGTCCCCAATGCATGAGCCCAATTAGTGGGGACTTATTTTCAGTGGAATGAGACCTCATTTGGGGAGGAGATGCCTCTCAACTTCTTTCAATCCATCTTCCAACCTAGGGATAGGTAAAGGGTGCTCCAAGGGTTAGTATTCCATGTGTCCATAGGGGGCTCACTCCCATTCGTCATAGGCCTTCCCTCTTCCATTAAAGGATGGAAAGAAACTTAGTTCTGGGTAAGGGGACAATGACGGCAATGACGTCCCATTTGTGACAGTGCCAACAAGTTATTCTGAAGCTAGTGAGTGTGTGTTCCTTCGGTATTTGTCTCTTAACTTTGAATTAGCTCTAACCTTTTTCCAATTGTTGAAGGGTGTCGGTGGATTGCTTCGAGCTATCCCAATCAGATTTGGGTGTTATAAAATACATTTATCTTTGTGCTCTATCTTTACAAGAGTTCGATTGCTTGATTAACTTGAAGCGATTTTTTGGAAGAATTCTACCTAATGGTTTTATGAGGTAACCTCTTAGCAAGTTTTTCCCTTTTAACTGTTGGTGGGTAATTTGTGCCGACCCTTTATCTCTTTACAGAAAATTTCAAGAAAAAGAGGCATCCCACCTTTGAATGGCCTCCATTTTGCTTTGAAAGGTACTAAAGCCCTAATCTGTTACAGCAAAATAGGTGAGGGACCAAGTAGAGTCAACGAGGATGCTAGTAGAAAAGGAGAACGGTGACCCCCGTATAGGTAGAGAGAAAAGTAAAGTTGAGGATGTTCCCAAAAAGAAATACTTATTCTCTTTTATCAGAGTGGAATTCGAAGTCGCAGTTGTGGAAAAATTAATGGAAACCTCAATAGCTGGGGTCAGGAGAGGTAGAAGAGGCTAATTGTCATGGAGCTTCTAAGGTAGGTGCCTTCGAAGAGGGTGAGGACCTCAAGCGACTCCACTAGTGCCTTAGATGCACTCCAAGATCAAGCTCTCCATATATAAAAGGAACGACGATTTGGCTCTGGCCATGCTTCCTCCAGAGATCCAAAATTGCAACTGCCACATTCCATAAGTATTGAAAGGATATGTGGCAGACCTTCATTGAGCCTAGTGACTCGATGGACATGTTCGCCACCATGGTGAGTCAGCAGGGAGAGCTTTTGCGTTCACCATAGAGCCTGAAGTCTTATTTAAAAACCTTTAGAAAAAGAATAAGGAGTTTTCCAATAAGGCATCCCAGGCGGAGGAGGAGGCCAAGAATGCCAAGTCTGAGGCTGAGATTGCCAAAAAAGTAACAGGCTAAGGAGGCCACGAAGCTCGCTTCTTCTTTTGCAGAAATTGAAAGATTGAAGAAAGAGTTTCGTCAATTTCAAAGAGAGGTAGCTTATCTTACAAAGTGGGTGGAAAACTCCAACTCCTACAAAAAAAAAAAAATAGCTTCAAAGGCCTTAGAAAGGTCTAATAAGGAGAATGCTGCCTTAAAGCAACAAGTGGGAGAGCTTAGCTCCAAAGTCTCTGGCTTGACTAAAGAGGTGGAGGTGGGAAGCAGGGAAGCCCAATCTTTTAAAGATGATGCTGTGAACCAGTACATTGTCAACGTCGGAAATATGAACATTTTACGAAGTACTAGCGGAGATATGTATACGTTGAGGTTATGGGGTAGATTGAAGCGCACTTTCAATCTTTCAACATGTCGGAGTTAAAGGTAGAGTTCTTAGAGGAAACAGAGCCTTGACTCCAATGGATGAAAGCCATATAATTGAGTTGGAAGATGTTAAGGCTAAGGATGACAGTCTAACTCTGAAGCAGTTGGCTCCAAAGTTATTGTCCCTTTCTCTGGTACCAATCCATCTCATCCTCATCCTCATGCTTAGCTTAGGCATTTGTAATTTCTCTTCTATCTCTCCATCTAAATGGCTTCGGCCCACAATTGTAATGACTTTTAATGAATGAAATATAGTTTTTCTATCATATTTGTTGTACTTCAGCCTTAGTTTAAGGCTTGCACTATTCAAAATTTGTAACAAATGTTGGTCGTTCACACGCTTGCTTATATATTGTTTCCTTAGAATGGGATTGAGTGTTTCATCCATGCCGAGGCTTCCTTAATTACTTTTGATGTTGGGAACATGTGATGTCCACTTCGATGAGTAAAGAAGTGGTCTCCTTTTAGGATCCACCTGTTAGCTAAAGTGCCCACGCTTCTCTACCTGGGGGATGGCTCTTCAAGTAAAGGTTTCTTCCATGACCTTTGTCTCTTATGAGGCATTTTTCCTTTATTTCAGGAAATTTGACAAGGCAAACTTTAATTATTGAAACAAACCATACATGAATTGTGTTTATACCTTTATTGATAGTACTTCCTTGTGTGCTCTGCGTTTCAAAGATGAGGCTGTGCATTTCTATCCAAACTTTCAATCTTATAGGTTCCAGGTCGAACTTCTTCTCTGATGCGATATGTACCCTCCCAGTTGGGACCAAGGGTACCCACTCCTGGTTCTCTAGAGGATAGGAATGCCCTTTGTAATATGAGGTGGTTCAAATGAAATGACTTCTTCTTAACCTTAGAATTGTAGTACCTAGTCATCTTTCATTAGTAGGTAGCTAATTTCACTTGGGGGATTCATTCTTCATTTTTCGATGGAAATTAAGTTAACACCTCCTCAACTCGTTATTAGATATTTCGTTAAACTTTATGGGCTGAAAAAAGGGTAGACCTACTTCAATTGGGCTCATGGAATATGTTCCATAAACTATAAAAAATGAGTTTCTCCTGTAGCTATCCTACTAGTAGTTCAGATGACTTGTGAGACCTGAGGTACCTCATCTACCCAATCCCCTTTGGAAATATCCGGCTTTCTCTTGAGCATATATTTAATTGTTTTATTGATAGCTTTTACCTATCCTTTAGCATAAGGATGATTGGGGGATGGTGGAGAAATGCTTCTCGATTCCTAGTTCCTTGCTTCTCGATTCCTAGTTCCTTACTTCTTGACTCATAGTTCCTCATATAAGTCCATGACCTTCTTTTTATCAAACTAACACTCATTATCTGAGACAATTGAATGGAGAATTTTGAAACCGACATATATTATTATTCCACAAAAATTTGGAAGTGTTGGCTTCTATAATTTTGGTCAGAGGTTCGGCTTCAACCCATTTTATGAAATAATCAATAGTGACAATTGTGATGTTAGCACTGCCCCTTCCTTTATGTGGCGGCCTATAAAATGGATCCCCTACTGGTGAATGGCCAAGAGCTAGATCTAACACTTAACTCTTGGGAAGGTTGTCTTTGAATTGTCACAAAGCGCTGACACTTGTCACACCATCTCACAAATTGTTGTGCTTCCTTTTTTTAACACCTTTTGTGCCACAGACCATCCTCTGATGTGATTGCTACAGAACCCTTCATTAATTTATTGGAGCACATAGGTGGCTTGTTCACCATATAAGCATCGGAGTAGTGGTAAAGAGAAACCTCATTTGTATAGCACGTCATCTTGGAAAACAAAATGAGCAGCTCATCTTTTGAGCTTCTACACCTTCTCTTTGTTAGATGGCAACGCTTGATCCTTGAGGAATGCTATGATTGGCTGAATCCATGGAGAAGTATCTTCAAACTACATCACATCTTCACCTTTGGAAGTGAAGGGTCTAGGGAGGTGCTCTATAGGCATGACGTGAGCAATTTGAAATCTTTGCTGCTTGCTAGTTTTGAAATAGCGTTGATATGAGTATTTTCTATGTGTGGGATCTATGCTAACTTAAAATTTTCGAAAGCTAGAACGAATTCTATGGCAACCTACAAATATGTGGCCATGCTTTTATCCCTAGTCTAGAAATTACCATTAACGTGGCTCACCACCAACTGGGAATCATTGTTGATAACTAGCCTCTTCATTTACATCTCTCCAGCCCATTTGAAGCTAGCTAGAGGGACCTCATACTCTACTACATTGTTGGTAGCCTTGAAGCCAAACCTAACAACATAATTGAGCTTTTGTCCTTGTGGGCTGACCAAGACCACTTATGCCCCATATGTAGTGTCTTTTGATGAACCATCAACAAATAGGTTCAATGTGGGAGGTTCGGCATGTTCCATCTTCATTTCCATTTCGTAGAGAGGTAGCTGATAGATAGACATCGATAGTAGGCTCTAGAATCCAAAAAATTCTTGATGAACACAGTAAACTATTAAGGTTTGAGTGAGCTGAATATACGGAGAATGAGAAGTTCCAAGTTCGGCACAATGCACGCATTGTACAAAATGCTGTTGACCTCAGGGCTAAGACTTGTACATGTCGTGCTTGGTAATTATCAGGAATCCCTTGTTGCCATATCATTGCCTCAGTGGTATCTAGTGGCCTTTGTGTAATTGATTATGTACATGCCATCTACAAAAAAGATTCATATCTAATCACATATACGCCTTCAATTTCACCCATCACAGGTCCATACTCATGGCCTAGTCCAGGTATCGGCCCACGTAGACCACCTGTTTACACGAAAAGGCTAGGAGGCCAAAAAAGAACTAAACAAAATAACCAAATGAGGTTGAGTCTTCATGTCAGGCGAAGAAGTCCAAAAAGAAAATCCATTCAAAGATTTCAACAGGCATATCTAGTGCAGGGAAGAGAGCAGCCCAAACTCAGACATGTCAAAAATATGATTAACCAGAGACCAAAAGGAGGAGCTGTAAAGGGGCGCCACCGCCAACATCAGGAAATTAGGAACACATTTTCCGCGTTAATCCGTTCTCTGTCTATAATTTCCTTTTTTTAATTCGACAATTTTTGTAACATAAGGAAGTGGTTGAATTGTAAATGCAAACTTGTTTCACGCTTAATTCTGTTCATTTTTTTGTTCTTTAAATTCCGTTGATGTTTTAAATTTTTAGTTTGATCTGTTTGTTGAGTTGTCATGGTTGATTAGTGTCTGGAGTTGATGTGGTTGATTGGTGTTTTGAGTTGCTGTGATTGATTACAGTATATATGTTGCTGTGAATGAGTAAAGCTTACATGATAGAGCATGGACATTTTCCACAGATATTTGAAACGCAGGGATGTTATTCACACAACATGTCTAAACGTAGGGATGTTATACACACACATTGTCCAAATGTAGGGACGTTTTACCCAACAACATTTTGAATGTTAGGATGTTTTAAGCAAAATATTTTGTAACATAGGGACTTTTTCACATGTTTAAATTTGGGAAAAACAGATTGACAGCTTCGGCTTTTGATGCACAATTCTGGGATTGATGACGAACAATGGTTTCAGTCGTTTCATAAAATGAAACAAATTTTTTTTCCAATAGAATAACCTGTTTATTACTCCATATGATGTAGATTGCGTCCAAGAATATGTGGAAGAATCGAGAGAGAAAAAAATAGGAGAAAACTGAAAACTTGTGGTGCGTGGAGTTTGAGATTCTACTGGAAGAGATAAACTGACGAATTTGTCTCAGATGTTAATCTAAAGCTCCCCAATTTTTAGTCTCCTTGTTGCAAACATTCCTGAGTATGCACGACCCTTGGATGATGGCGAGAAGAGGTATGAGAAGTGGCCTAAACATTTTACCCTTGGAGTTTCAAATTAAAAGGGAGTCCAGTAAGCATTTAATGGTAAAACTTACGACATATGGACAGAAGGATGTTTTCCACAATAAAACGTTGAAATGAGGGCGAAAATACAAAAAAAAAATGAAACGTATGAATGTTTTGCACACAAACTGTCAAACATAGGGACATTTTATGCTAATATGCCTAAAAATTACATTTAACTTGATTTATCAAAATGCCCATGATTTTATGGTTATTTACCAAATAACCCCATAAGTTGCCCTTTTTTTCTAAACCACGTAGACGTAAAAGAATTTTCTTGCTTATGCCACTGTTATATTTAATTACTTGAGGTGTCAAAAAGTTTAGAACACATGTTATCACACTTTATGTGCCCCTATATCTTCCCAAAGATTAGACGTGTCAAAATGTACCGAACTATACACATCATTAGCAGCCATCGATCTCGTGAAAGCACAGTCCATGCACAATCCTCATTATCGCCCATATAGTAGGGATGGACCCAAAATTATGATTAAGTGAGGCGAGACAAAATTACGTGAAAAATAATTTCAAACTAGACTAACTTTGTTGAGTTTGGGTTAAAAATTATTGACTAAAATTATGCGATTTTTTTCCCAATATCAAAAAGGGAAATTTTCATAAATGTCACTAAATTTGAAAATCCAAAAACAATTGTCATTTTCACTTTTTGTGA
>CAIGRL010104736.1:0-11971 GCA_903798325.1 Fraxinus xanthoxyloides
AAAAAAAAATTAAATAAAAATTAACAATTTTTTTTCTTTCACTAGAAAAGGGACCCAACAAGCGACCCCCCTACATACAAATACTATTTTAGCATTGCTGACTCAACTTCGACCACGTGGGGTTATTTTTAAGAGTTATGCTACTCATACATCGTTGTGTATATATTGATAATGTGGATTATATTAACGGACCTCCAAAAAAAAAAAAAAATTCGGTTCTGTCTTTTTCACATCATCAATTTGTGCATTAATCTTTACATAATAATGTGCAAAATATCATCACTTTATTTTTAAAATTTCCATTAAAATCCTTTAATCCCCATTTCCCACTATAAATAAAATAAGCAGCATTAAAAGCAAAAAAAAGCTGTCAATGTCATGGTATTTAAGGGAAATGGATTGTTGATTTTCATTAGAATCACATACAGTGCATGGAATTGGCATCTACTTTTTTCAAAATAAGCATTTAAATAGCAGTAATTAGCAGATATAAATAATAAATATGAATACTTTTGATGACAATTTTTAAAAGTTTTTCTAATAATACAAAAACGGCAAGCCAATGAGAACGGAGCCAAATGCGTGACTTTTGAATAGACGCATTCTTACCGCTCTCTCTAAATATGACAAACATCTTCCTTCCTTGTTCCAATCCCCCATTAATTGTGTGATTTATTACTTCCTTTTCCAAAGATTAAACGTGCATCTCTCTCTATATGTATATGTATATGTATATGCATATGCACATGTATCTATATCTATATCTTTTACAGAACAGACAGACAGAAAGCAGTCGTAGCTTTTATGTTTAATCCAAGAGACTGAGGGATTCAGCAAACGATCTATGGAAATGGATTTGCGGGTTTTTGTTTTGATTCTTAACGTTAAACATTTCGATGTTCTGTTCTACTTGATTTCTCTGTCTTGTCTGCTGTTACCAACCTGTAAGTANCCCCCATTAATTGTGTGATTTATTACTTCCTTTTCCAAAGATTAAACGTGCATCTCTCTCTATATGTATATGTATATGTATATGCATATGCACATGTATCTATATCTATATCTTTTACAGAACAGACAGACAGAAAGCAGTCGTAGCTTTTATGTTTAATCCAAGAGACTGAGGGATTCAGCAAACGATCTATGGAAATGGATTTGCGGGTTTTTGTTTTGATTCTTAACGTTAAACATTTCGATGTTCTGTTCTACTTGATTTCTCTGTCTTGTCTGCTGTTACCAACCTGTAAGTAAATTTGTTTATGGGATTTTGAGATTATTCAAAATTTGTTATAATGTGAATTTCAGCTGTAATGCAGATGGTTATGATTCGATGGATCCTAATGGGAACATCACAATTAAATGGGATATCTTGCAAGCAAATGGTGGCACAGAGGATGTAAGTTTTTTAATTGAAAATTTCATTTTTTTTTTTGAAAAAAAGAAGATAAATCAGTTTTTGATGGGATGATTGTTCTAACCGCGGCGTCCGATGGATTTTACGGGACAAGATTTTAAGTTCTTTAACCTTTTAGCGATATCCAGTACAATTCAATTTAGCGTATCAAATATACGGAGATGAAAGACTTTCTAAATAATTAATCTTGTCTAAACTAATTGTTAAATTCTTACATCTTTTACCTATTGCGAAACAACAATGATATCAATTAGCGAATCATGAGCCTTCCGGGGGAATTGAGGTTAACCAATTAGGTGGACTAATCTAATTTCATATAAGCCCATAATTTATGTGAGATTTTGGTTTCGTTTTTTCAAAAATTCCCCTTTAAACGAAGTATCATGTCACCACGATCCCCAAATATCCATCCCTTTTCCTCAAATTAGGTAGGAGTACATGCTCTATCAAGACCCAACTAATTACCGTCTTACATGAGCACAACTGCCTTAAGAGCCAATCCTAGATTTTCTAGCCATCAAGAACTTAAGGTTCACAACCCTTGTTCGATTGCAATTGAGGATCCATCTTGTGCGTTCACAAGGTGAAGTTTGGGGCCTAGCTCTGATCCAAAAACATTAACCCATTAGGAAGAGTAGCCGAATGCTTTATAAACCCATCATTCACCTAATGTCTAACTGACGTGGGTCTTTTGTTTGCATTACTAAACTTTGATAGCATATTGGACAAAATTGACTGTATAACATAGACAATATTAAGAAATTAAAAGAAGTTCGAGTTCAATACGGTCTTCATTCACAAATTAAGCATGTCCTTTTCCAGGTAACGGTATCCATCATAAACTACCAGCTATTCCGGCACATAGAGTATCCCGGTTGGAAGCTAAGCTGGGCATGGCCAGGCAACGAGGTAATCTGGAATATAGTGGGAGCAGAAGCCACTGAACAGGGAAATTGTTCGGCATTCGGAGGAGGAAAACTTCCCCATTGCTGTGAAAATGAACCAGTTATAATAGACCTTTTGCCTGGAGCCCCATACAATAAGCAAGTTTCAAATTGCTGCAAAGGTGGAGTAGTTTCATCCATGACTCAAGACCCCGAAAAATATATCTCTGCTTTTCAGATGAATGTTGGAAGTTCCGATACAAAAGGTTCTGGCCCCGGAATTCCTGTAAATTTCACTCTTGGACTTCAGGGATATACCTGTGGAGAACCATTTCAAGTCCCTCCAACTAAATTTTCAGAAGATCAAGGACGTAGAAGGACACAAGCACTTGGTAAGTCCAGATATTCACTATATAGTTCGTATGGTAAAACGTATTGTACAACACTGAATAGTATTTTTTATATGTATGTGGATTTATTGCAGCAACTTGGAATGTGACGTGTTCTTATTCCCAGTTTAGAGCTTCTGCGGCGCCAACATGCTGTGTTTCGTTCTCAGCATTCTACAATGATACCATAATTCCATGCCAAGACTGCAGCTGTGCTTGCCAAACTGGTGCAAAATGTGTGAAGTAAGTTTCAAAGTTAATGAAAAAAACGAAATAGTTTAAGCTTAGTTATACATATATCGTCTCCATTTTTCTTATTGAATTGTCTGTGGTTATAGGGCTGGGGATCTGCCACCAGTATTGCAGCTACAGCACAATGAACCACCACAACCAGTGTTGCAATGCAGTGACGATATGTGCCCTATAAGAGTGCACTGGCATGTGATGCAAAGTTACAGAGAGTACTGGAGGGTCAAAATTACAGTGACAAATCTAAATTATGTCAAGAATTACAGTCAGTGGAACTTGGTGGTTTTACACCCTAATCTCCAAAGTGTTACGCGGGTTTTCAGTTTCAACTATAAGCCCCTCGACCAATATGGCAATATAAGTAAGTATGTTTTCGTTTGTACTAATATACTCGCTTAACGTCAATTATGTGTTAATATCAATAACACTTTGTATCTTCAGATGATACTGGAATGTTTTATGGGATTCAACATTATAATGACATGCTGCTCCAGGCAGGAGTAAATGGAAATGTACAGACAGAAATGCTACTGCACAAAGATCCAGGGATTTTCAGTTTTAGAGAAGGGTGGGCATTTCCCAGAAAGATATCATTCAATGGTGAACAATGTGTATTGCCCTCACCTCAAGATTATCCTAGGCTTCCAAATGCTGCACAGTCTTGTGCACCAGCAGCCTCCTGTATAATTCTTTCATTGTTGCTGCTGCTAGTTACTGTAATGTTATGAACTTTTTCCTTCAAACATTTGTAGAAGATGATCCTCATTCAAAATAGATTGCAGATGAGTATTTACTTTGCTTGCCATATTGATTTGGCACCACGGGGTAACAATTTTCGGTCTCTGATTCACTTTTACTAGTTAGACTGTCATGAAAACTTTTTCTTAGTCCAAGTAACGTATATACACCCAATTGTATGAAAATTTAAATTCAATGTTTAACACCATAAGTTAAGTGACCAACTTTAGAATTTGCCAAAATTTATGTATGCCCGTGTGTATATTACCCAAATATCCGTTAGAACATTGAAAATTCCACTGTTGAACTAGTTGTTCTATTGAATGATTGTAAGAACACAGTTAAACCAGTTAGGCGACCAAGTTTAGAATTTGCCAAAACTTATGTATGCCCGTGTGTACATTACCCAAATATTGATCACAACATTGAAAATTCCATTGTTAAACCAGTTGTTCTATTGAATGATTGTAAGAACACGTTCATCAGTAAATACTCGAGAAATCAACAGCTTGAGAATCAATAAAGCATGAAATTGTTGACAAGCAATGACGAACTTATCACTCGAAATACAATCATGTCTGGAGAACCACCTCAGGAGAGTCGTCCGTCAGAAATACTATTTTCTGGCACAGACCACCAGGTGCACATGGAGACACTAATTTATTGAAAAAAATGACTTAAACAAATCCAACATAAAGAAAATAAAGGCATACAGAACAAACAAAGCAGGATGGGGAATAGCACAAGCACTGGACGAGTCTGGCTTGATCCCACCAAACAAGGGAAACTGCGAGGCACCATCAACTGAGGAATCAGTGAGGGCTCAGTTGAAGCTCAGCTATACACTCAAATGTAAAATTGGCCAGGAACCTCATTGCGGCCACAACTTGCTTCCTTGTGTTTCAGTGAAAGATTAGCAAATTGTTGATCACGATCATTGCTTTTGGCACGTCGATGGCTAGAAGATGGTTGCTGCTGTTGTGGCTGCTGCTGTTGCTGATATAAAGCTCGTAGTCTTCCCACTTCTCTCTCCAATACTTCGTGCTCAACTGTACATAGCACCACATATTTACTACTGAAGAGTCTTACAATTATACAATTTCTATTTGCGCACAAAGGGCACCTACGAGTCTTGTTATTTCTCTCACAAGAATTCTGTTTTTTCCCTCTAAGGGTTGCTTAACCAAAATGCTAGCACCAAATCACGGACTAGTTCAAATGGATACCATATTTTAATCAAATTAAGATGTGTCGCATAGTATTGGAAAGGATTTCTAACTACTAAAAACAAAAGCATCAGTCACCACATCTACCAAGAAGTTTAAGCGATAGGATAAAAACTTACAGTGTTTGATTAGATTCTCTTGAGCTAAACTTTCTAACCTTTGCTTCAGAGTTTTATTCTCCATATTCATAATGAGATTCTGCTGGTTGAGAAATTCGAGCTCAGCGGAAACTTCAGAGCCTTCTGCCTGCAATTATAGACAACAGAGTGATATCAACAGCTTCAAAAAGTATGTAAGGAAGCAATACAAAATTAAATAAAGTTCCATCTCGTAATGTCTCAAGCACAGTGACACTAGCCTGTAGAGCTTGGACATTTCTTTCAAGTTCAGCGATGTATTGAAGTTTCCTGACCCGTGAATGCTGAGCAAATTGCCTGCATTAGATAGAAAGTTCACGGGTAATGAACAATGAAATATCAATCAAAATTTGTAGTTCCAAAATCAGATGTGATTAAGAAAGTTGTAAAAATGTCATGAACAGAAAACACATTAGCACAAGTTCTTGTGATGCAGTGTGAAAGGGGGCCTTGTTCGGCTTTGAATTCTGAAATTTTCAATTATATCCAAACATTTGAGCAGAGTAACTATTTTTCCTCAAAACTGAAACACACAAGATGATGAGAATGGGCAAACAGTGGTTGGATACACAAGGAAACAGGCTAAAATAACTAGGATTTGGAGGCTAAAGGATTATGAAACTCAAAATCTCAATTACTATAATTTATTGGGTAAAGGATTCAGACATAAAGATCATCCATACATTTGGACTGGGTAATTCTATGATTTCCTCACGAAACAAAAACACGTGACAATGGGCAAACAGCTGCTACACAGAAAATAAACAGAAAATACGAGATAAGATGTGAAAATCAAAAGAACCGGATCATTGTTATTTAGTGGGTAAAGGGTCGAATCCACATACTGTTTGGCACGTTTAGTGTCCATCTCCGAAGTAGAATGCTTGGCATGAAATGAGTCCTTTTCAGAAGAACCTCTTGGGTCATGAGGGCCATATTCACCAGGATCCTGCTTTTCGGTAGGAAAAGATGGACTCCTCTCTGCTTCTCTTGAAGTACTTGATGATCCTGCATTTTGAATAATGGTATTATCCCCAGGAGAAGGAAGTCCACGAGGAGGTGCAACTGAATTCGTAGGCATATCCCATGTCCGATTTTTGGTTTTGCCTGAAGAATTTGGGCCCCCATAAGAAGAACCATGTTGTACATCTCTATAAAATTCAAAATCTTGGGAACCCCATGAAGGCACCGAGGTTAAATTTTTGAACTTGAAATTATCTGGAGCAACATAATTTGTGTTTCCAACATTCACGCTGTCAATATATGTAAACGAATCACTAGATGAGCGCCGATGACCTCTGCGCACAGGAGTTTCTGGCTCATTAAGGAGTTCATCAAACCAAGAAGGTTGTTCCTCTATTAAAAAACTCTCAGAGGAAGTACGTTGATGGTGTGAATTTGCCTCTCTAGGCTTTGGAAGACCTTTTGGTCCAACCCCATAGCAAGGGACATAATCAACATATGACGAATATATGCTAGGAATTGGACTTTTCGGAGGCAGTAACGAATTCTTTCCACCGTACATCGTATTTTTGAAGCTAGATGGTCACTTGGAAGTTGCCATGGCAAAGAAGACCAGGTCCTGTCACAAATATTAACAATATCAATGTCAGAAAATTACTAATGAAAGTAATCATTCATATATTGGATCCTAAAAGAAACATTCTCAAGTTTATCCAAGAAGATATAAAACAAGACAGCATCAAGGAAACAAAACAACCCAACAAAATAGCCATTGCATGTGAATTACCAGTTACGAACCAAAGTTGAAATTCTGAAGAAACCATAAATTCCAAAAACGACTACAAAACATCAACACGTATTATTGCCGACCCATCGCATGAGGTGATTATGGAATTTGCCGTGCAGCATATTACTATAGGAAGTTCATAAATTCTAGCATGCAACTCCAACACAATATCACCACTGTTCTCTGGCACTACAGTGTCAATCTCCATTTACAAAACAACGTTTTCCTATTCAAATCTCATGCTTCATAAAATTTGGCCTGAAATTACTTATTAATACCCATAAAATTTCAAAAATCCAATCTTTACGTCACTCGCATTTTCTCATAACCCAGAAACATCACTCCACTCTAAATTAAATTAACCCAATAGAATTAAATGTAATGCACACCTTGAAATAATGAAGAATAAAGATCTTGGCAATGCGATATAAAGAAAACCCAGAAAAAAGGAATCAAAGCTTAATCAAATTCCATTCTTTTAAGGGTTTTTTCTTCTTCTTCTTCGGCGAACGTCCCCTTTCCCTTTTATTTGTTTGGCTTCCTCCAGGATGTTTCTTTCTCTCTCTACTGTTCTTACGTATGATATATATGTAGATTGTCTTGGATTGAGTATTTTTGACAGCCAAATATGAGATGTTTTCAATGTCTGTATTTTGCAATTTTCAAACCTAAAGATCACTTTGCAGACAGAATTCTCTCACATGGTGGATCTAATGCCAACGTATATTACTGATTGTGAAAATCATATTCATTTTGATAATCTTTTTTCTGCATTAATATAGCTAAATGTTGTCCAGTTGTCTCTACCTACCGAGTGGAACTCAAACTCCATAATTTAAGCAAACATTGTTCGAATATTATCTCTACAATCAATTGTTTGTTGTGCATCTTAAGCTAACATTTTATCACACAACCCACAAGCCAAGATTCATTAGTGGATATAAGTTTTATCCCACATTTTATCTCGTAAATGCTTGTGTGAATGATTTTTCGAAGAATGCACTATCAATAAAATATAGGGAAAATTATGAAAAAATCTGAAAAATAATTAGCGAGAGAAAAGTGATTCTCAAAAAACTACCATAAGGGCTAAATAATCTATAGAAGTTACACGCAAGATAAAAAGTACAAGTTGACGATAAAAAGAAGATTGATTGGAACTACTTTTAAAGCATATAAAATTATATTAGATCTTGATATTAGTTATAACTCAACAAATGTATATTTCTTTTCATATTATATTTCAATGCAAATAATATATAAATAGGCGCAAGATCTATTAATTCAATAGGGATCGTGCCAGCCCGTAGTTGACCTAGCCATCCAAGGGGGACTGCGATAACACCTAGAATCCCTACCCTACCACATATTAACCAACCAAACAATATCTTGAATTTACATTTGACTATGGTAGTATGACCAGTAGCATTTTTGATCCAGTAAACTCAAAGTTTCATTTATGTTATTAATCGGTTCGAAAAATTTATAAAGCAATTTATAGGAGTATCGTTAATTAGTTCTAGGAAATGTGTGAATTATAAATGTATGATTGAGATTAATGTTTGACTTCACTGAATTTTGTAAATTAGTCGTGAATTAGTTGTTAATCCAATTGTGGAGTGGATTGGAGTGGTTTGACAGTGTGTTTACAGCTCATTATTTAATGCATTATGTAGACCTTTCCAAATCTTTAGGGTACTTAATTTGGCATTCATATTAACAATCAATATAGTCGCTATTATATTACTTATCAAACTTTTGAGAATTTGAAATTAAGATGAGATAACATTTGAATTCTTACGATCTACAAACACACATTTTACTGTTAACAAAAAAAATGAACACGAGAATTGTAATGATAATCAGTCAAGAACATCGAAGCACCAGTGATCTTTACAATACAC
The DNA here is from genome assembly GCA_903798325.1 of Fraxinus xanthoxyloides. Lineage (NCBI taxonomy): Eukaryota > Viridiplantae > Streptophyta > Magnoliopsida > Lamiales > Oleaceae > Fraxinus > Fraxinus xanthoxyloides. Next base: position 8,692 of record CAIGRL010104736.1, read on the forward strand.
ATAGTAGGTTGTCGAACCCCACCTTAAGCATTATTATGGTTTGGGATAGTTTTTGGATTCTATATATGAAACATGTGCTTTGTTCTTAGTTCATTGGCATCACATTCCTTGTATGCCACCAAGCTGTGAAGTGGTCCAATCTTTTTGCAAGCCTAGAACAGCAAAATGATTCATATTTTTCTTCAAGACAAACAACTGGGAAAAGCTTTTATACCCTCAAAATTTTGAGGTCCTAGACAGCAAATAATTATGAGACCCTTAAATAATTTTTTTCCCCTCCAAGTGTAGCAATCTCTTTAGCATTCAATATGACCATTTCTAATTCAATTTCATTATAACTTTTGAAAAATAAAATAAGTCATTCAAATAACTTATTTTTAACTTTCATAAGGATTAATTTATAAATTTTAAATAAACTTTATAAGCTTAACAAAAAATTATAGAATTTTGTCAAGGGATTTAACACTTTGGCTGACATATGAAGTTGTGACAAAAAAAAATTGGATAACAGTGTTGATTGTTCTTAAAATAATCAAATGATGTAATGACATGTGGCATTCTGACATCCAAAGTGTTAAAATTCTCTGGTAATGTAGCAAGATTGAAAATTATATGGGATATTTCTTTTATTTTTATGTTATTATTTTTTTCCAAATTTTGGTAGATATCAAAACATAACAAAATATTTGTACTATGTAATAGTTTACCAATATGTGAGAACTGTTTGTGGGAGAGACCATTGTCAACCAAATATCATGAAAAATTGTATGCAAGACTTATTTCAAGCACTTCCTTTTCTAACTTTTGTTCCCTTCAGACCCACCAAACTCGTCCTCGTGAACGATGAAGAATTCGTTGGATATGAATTTTTTAATTTTTCAAGGAAATTAAATTAGAGTAATAAGAAATACTTGTTTGCGGAATTATTTACTTTTGAAATATAATGATGATCGTAATAAAATGGATTTTAAAAAGTACATTTTCGTTTTTACTCTCAAGTCTCCAGAAATAAATGATTAATGCAACTTTGGCTTAAGCAATAAAAATAGTTTATTAATCACAAAAGCAAAAAGCACAAAAAAGAAATAAAAATAAAAAAATAAAATCCTTGGGCCCTTTATTAAGTGTTCAAGTGTTTTGGACCTCTTATTTAACGTATCAAGTTTGATTTTGACTTCTTAAAATGTGGAAATTACATTGACCCCGAATTGTGGAGATTACATTTCAAATATCATCGATTATATATATATTCCAAATTTAAGTACTGTATTTTTTGGAAAGAGAAAAAATGCATCAAAACATGATAGAGAATATCATACATATCCATAATTAACTCCCTCATTACGTGAAAGCTGAAGAATCCTTCCATGTTAAACATACAGTTCGCCATAAAATCTACGATCGTCTTCTCCATAAACTGAATAGTGTAGTAAACTGAATAATTTGTTGGGTGTGTATGGCTTGAGTAGTCAACACATTTTTAGAATTTGTGATCACATTTTTAAAAAAAAATCGATTCGAGATATTGTGACCTACATTTGGTTGAGACGATCTCAATTCTTCGGGAATGAAGATACATATTTTTAGAACATTTTCGTGTCTTTTGTGACCAGCCTTCTCTGTGTGACTTTTGTTCACCAATTTCCTAATTAGAAACACATTTCTACTACTATTATGTTATACATTATGTGTTTGTGATTAGTCTTTAATTTTATGATGAATCATGTCGTTTGTAATATGCATATCTTTGTATATAATCCGTGACTTGAGTAGAGTACGTGATAAAATAATTACACGTGACTAGCTTATCGTGTGACATGAATGCATGTACAAATATCAAATATTGATGTATGTTTGTTACTTTTGTCATTTATTGCAGGGATGGGGGTATATTATATCAGCAGCTTTATGGTTTGGAGGTAAATTACCACCAATGAAATAAAAAAACGTGTTGTCGAATTTTGCGGCAAAGTTCGACGATGAACAAAAAACAAGTACTAGTTGATACACACTTCTCTTACAATTACGTGGATTGTAATGAGATAGTTGTTCAAACTCAACCAATACATTATTTTCTACTACAAAAGATCAAGCAATCGAACAAGAAAGAGATGTTGTTTACGGTGGTTGGTAGATATTTACGATTTTCTTTCCCTAAATTTTTTTTGATTACGGGACTTAGATACCAGGTACAGGACATAAGGGGAAGTCTTCAAAATTCACATTCCAGGATTAAGGAGAAATATGTTGGATACTTGAACTTAGTCACAAATGAAGATGTTAGAGGCATCTTCCTTGGTCTAACGAATGAAGACGGTCATGATATTGTGAGGATTGTGATTCTTTATTTGATAACATCATACCTTTTCTCAATCTCGTACAAGAAGGTTGTTAATAATTATTTGTTTGCACTTGTTGAAAACTTCGATACTACGGAGATGTTTTTGTGGACAAAAGATTTGTTTGAACTTTCTATAAACTCATTGAAAGATGAATTGGGTAATAGAAATCCTCATTACATACTCAAAGGATTTCTAGTTGCCTTTCACATTTAGATTTATGAGTCTATTCCAAGGCTAGATGGGACTGGTACTTCTAGGATGGGGAGGAGATACTCACGTATCCTAAATTGGAGATCATATTAACTGCCATATAGTGTTAAAGAAAAGGTGTTCTCTGCCACGGATGTAAGTTTTCATTTCATGCGTATTACTTGAATAAGTCACAAGTCAGTCGTAGTTCACCTTAGAGAGTCACATTATGCAGTCAAAGGAAAAAAATGACATTTACCTTTCGCGTCACAGTAAATAATTTTCATGCACATGTAACGGTTCTCGTTATCAAGTTACAATTCACTACTTTATGCAGTCACAATTCACATTCTGCAATTAGTATACACATTTTGCTGACAAGTATATTTAAAGTGTGGGTTATGAATTTTCCCAATTTAAAAGAATAGAGGACCCAACTCAAAAAAATATATGAAATTTTTTGTTGGATGGAATTTTTATTTTGGCTTCAGGCCATTGCCTAGGTTGCCTTGAGCCAAAGTCCGACCTACATTTAATTGAACTTTTAGAAAGTCAAAAACTATTTATAAAACTAAGAAATTTGAATAAATTTTTCGGAGATACTTTGTCTATTAAATTCTCTTTGAAAGAAACTAATCCAAGTTATGAAGCTTTCTACAAGAAGTAGATGTAGAAGCACAAGCAGGAGTTCTACCTGACCATAATTCCAATTTAACAAGTCAAATTTACATGTTACCCACAAATTCTTG
>CAIGRL010104754.1:0-32743 GCA_903798325.1 Fraxinus xanthoxyloides
CTCCCCATCCAAGTTAGAGAAGTCGCTTAAAAAATATGAGCGAGTGGATAATTACATCTATAGAGCCCCTAGGCCCGATGAAACGCTTCCCGGAACCGACCCTCGTGAGGTCGCCGTCTATAAAGACATCATGGATGGTGGTTTCCTCTTCCCCATACATCCTTTCTTTGTCTCGTTATTTAACGAGTTCCACCTTACTCCTAACCAAATAAATCCTAATGCATGGAGGAAAGCGCTTTACTTTCTATATGTTTGCCTCAGCAGAAAAATTCCTCTTTCAATCAATCTCTTCAAGTGTGTTTTCGAGATGCACAAGTTAGCCCAAAGCAATGCCTTTGTTTATCTCACATCTCGGGTCCCATTGCGCTTGCCTAAGTTTAGAAATTCCAACAGCGGGTGGAAGTCTCGATTTTTCTTCGCTCGCCCTCGTGAGGGCCAATTTTCTTTTAACACATATTGGAGGCACCCCCTAATCTGTCTTTTCAATAGTGAGGTCGAAATCACCCCCATTCTGAAAATACAAATCCAATAGTTGACCAAAATTCCTCCCCTCGCCCTTGATCTGGTGTCGGTTTTGACAATGAGGAACATGTTGCTAGTGGGGATCGGTCGTCCTACTGGTAGGTTTTTATACATTACTCGCATATATTATTTTTGAGAGTATTTCTTGTGTTGTTTTCTATTCTTTGATCTTGATTAACATGATTGTCCGCGTGCAGATATGGATCTTGACTTGGACGAGGTGTTGAGGTCCCTGCCCGCACCAGGGAGTGATGAGGGGTTTGCCCCTATTGATGGTAAAATTTTTACATGTCGCATTCTTCTCGCACTTCTTTGACTTGCCATTTCATAAGCTTGATAGTCTTTATTCTATTGATGCAGGCGTGGACTTCAACCTAGGGGAGACCATGGACTCCTTGGCAGAGTCCAGTCACGGGAGTGACAATGATTCATTTCTTGTCCTGTTGAAGAGAAAGAAGGTCTGCGATGTGGGAGCACAACAGCCTATGGTCGAAGAGGCTTCTCAATTTTCGGATGAACCCATCGAAGTAGTCCCGTCGCCAGCGGACGTGGGGGCCAGCGCAGGTCGTGTCGCGCTCGAGCATGAGGGTTCTCCTTTACCAGATTTCTGATTTCCCCCTTCTCGGGGCAATTCAGAGATGAGGGCGGTTAAGTCCTTGGTTGCCCCCTGGCGTGTCGACTCAGTAGCTCGTCAAAGTGCCGACGACATCGAGAGGGTTTTGTCAATTCACACTCAGAGGGTACGCTTTGTTTTTTTTTTTCCTTTCACGCTCTAACTGTGTGGTCTTTTGTCTCTTTCAGGCGGTAGCTCTTCACGTCAGGCTCACAGAGTCTTGTCAACGTTTAGCGTCGGAATTGAAGGAATTGAAGATCTTTGCAGGAGAAAAAGAGAAGGAAGCTCACCGTTACAAGAAGGAACTCTCTTCCTCTAGGAAGTCGGTCGAGGATTTGGAGTCTCGTTCTATGGAGCAGGAATCTGAAATAAATAACTTGCGCTCTGTTTTGGCTTGGGCTCCTGAGGGGGCGGTGGCTAAGTATAAGGCCTCTGCAGAGTATGCCAAGGATGTAGAGACCTCGGTAGAGCGATACAAGTCGTCTGCCGACTTTGCTAAGACTCTGAACTCTTATGGGGGGAAGGTGATGGCGGCGTCCATCAAATTGACCAAGGAGTGGGTATCTACTGTCAAATTGACCAAGGAGTGGGTATCTACTGAGCATCCTTCCATCGATCCTACAGGCTATGAAAAGTTCTTGGCAAAACGCCAAGGTAAGGAAGACGGAGCCCTTCAGAGCAAGACATTTGGGCAAACATAATGAGGCGGGAGTGAGGAGGCCTTTCGCTCGAGCTGATCTGATCTTTAGTTGGAGGTCTTTGAGGATTTTCTATTATGTTTTTATCAGTTAGTCGCTTTTACGTATCTTCTGGTCCGGGATGTGGACATATATTTTTGTTACATTTCAAGTACGAGTACTTGTTTATTGAACACCATTTTGGTTTTGCCTTCTTCATCATTTTTTTGTAATGGTTAGGTGATTTTGAGATTTAACCATTTCAAGTTTTGAAAACTCACCACCGTCCCTAGCGATTTTGAACTAGCCAATTTTTGGCATTTTAGCTCACCGCTATGTGTCGAGCTATCTTGCATCGTCATCGTCGGGGTTAGGTGACTCAGCCATTTTGCATAATCATTAAAGACATCTTGTATCACTAGCCCCTTTATCCCTTGTCGATGTTCTTCGGCCAGGGATAGCATCTTCACTTCTTCCGTATTACTTAAATTTTTTCTCTTGGTGTCGACATTCAATATATTCTTGTCGATCAATTTAATTATCGTAGAATGGCAAATTACCATACAAGTGGCACCCCATTATCGAGTTTAAGTTTTGGGGTAGAATTTCTCCCCAAAAAATTAAAACTCCACATCTGTTGTGTACAAAAATTTTATATTTTCTTCATCTGGCAAGAGTGGTGGTGAGGGCCCTTAGCTATATTGAGCTAGTCAATTTTGACTTTTTTGCTCACCGCTATGTGTCGAGATATCTTGCATCGTCGAGATCGTGGTTAGGTGATTTTTGGTCTTAACCATTTGTGGTTTTGAAGGCTCACCACCAGTCCCTAACGATTTTGAGCTAGCCAATTTCTAACTTTTTGCCTCACCGCTATATGTCGAGATATCTTGCATCGTCGAGGTCGGGGTTAGGTGATTTTCGGTCTTAACCATTTTTGGTTTTGAAGGCTCACCACCAGTCCCTAGCGAATTTGAGCTAGCCAATTTTTGACTTTTTTGCTCACCGCTATTAGTCTTCACTTCAAGTAGCTATAAACCAACATCTCATAGCAAAATATAACTTGCCTAGGTTTGGGGACTCAGTAGGCGCACCGGGACGTCCCAGCTAGGTTGGCCCTTCCGTAGCGCCCTCATCATCTGGCGCCACTTAGGCCTTTCATTAAATAAATTTCAGTCTGGCGTGCCTATTGCAGGTATTACATAATGAAAAATCCTAACTACAATATTTACAATCGGTCATGGGATCAGAAATAAAGAAATAAGAAATTAGCCTAGTCTACTGATAGTACTAATTGAGGTGCTCAACATTCCATGGCCTGCCCAATGGTTTTCCCTTCATGTCTTTCAGGCTGTAAGCTCCCTTCCCGACTTTTTAGATAACCTCGTATGGTCCTTCCCAATTCGATCCAAGCTTGGTTGGAGGGTGGCCTGCCGCTGCTGCTTCTCTTAGTACAAGATCTCCCGTTTGAAAAACTCTTGGTTTTACCTTGCGGTTGAATTACCCTGCTGGCCTCCGCTTATAAGCCGTCATTAGCATAGCTGCTCTCTCCCTCACCCCATCTAATAAGTCGAGCTCCACATTAGTGGTCGAGACATCAAGCTGGTTGGCCTTCATCCTGCCAAACTCATTTAAGACTTCCACTGGAACAACGACTTCCATTCCGAAAGATAGCTTGAAAGGGGTTTCCCTTGTGGACTCTCATGGGGTGGTGTGATATGCCCATAACACGTTAGGCAGCTCGTCTGCCCAAAGTCCTCTTTCCTTCCCCAGTCTCGTTTTGAGGTCCCACAGGATCGTTCGATTTGTGACTTCTGCCTACCTGTTGAATTGAGGATAAGCCACCGATGTGAGTCTGTGATCTATGTGGTAACTTGAACAAAAAGCCTTGAAGCTGTGGTTGTCGAACGGTCTGCCGTTGTCGGTGACGAGGACTCTTGGTATTCCAAATCTTCATATTATATTTTTCCAGACGAAGCTTTGTACCTTTGCCGTGGTAATGGTGGCCAAAGGCTTTGCTTCAACCCACTTGGTAAAATAATCAATGGCTACCAGTAAAAACTTCCGCTGCCCCTTAGCCATGGACAGAGGTCCCAAAATGTCCATTCCCCACTGAAAGAAGGGACTCACCCCAAAAATGGCCGACTGCTGCTCGGCGGGAACATGGATTAAGTTTTTATGGCGTTGGCACGCGTCGCACTTCCTTACCAATAATTTGGCGTCCTCCGTTATCGTAGGCCAGTAGTACCCTTGCCGGAGAGCTTTGAAAGCAAGGGTGGCTGCTCCTGGGTGATTGCCACAAATCCACGAGTGTATCTCGAATAGTACATCCTGAGCTTCTATTGGACGCAAGCACTTCAAGTATGGCATGGTAAAACCTCGTTTGTATAGCTGCCCGTCGATCATTGTGAATGACACCGCCCGTATTTTCAGCCTCCTAGCCTCAATTATGTCATTGGGCAGCTTATTTTCCGTCAGGTAGTCTACCAACGGGTTTACCCAGCTCTTCTCAAGCTCCGGGCTTGGGATGTCATCAATGAGTAAAATGCTCGGTTGTTGTAGAACTTGTACATTGGCAGTGCTAAGTAGATGCATGGGATTAGTCGATGCCAGCCTAGATAGGGCATCCGCTCGTTCATTATCTTTGCGAGGGACCTTGGTTATCTTAAAACTCGTAAACCCCCTTTGCAAGTCCCGAACCTTCATCAAATAGGATGCCATCTTTCCTTCCCTCGCCTCGAACTCTCCTGTCACCTGCCCGACGATCAACTGGGAGTCACTGCAAATTTCTACTGATGTTATCCCAAATCTGACTGCCAAGTTTAAACCCGCGATGATTGCTTCATATTCAGCGTCATTATTTGTCGTATGAAACTCAAAACACAATGAATATGCCAATTCCTCAAAGTCTGGTCCTATCATAATGATGCCAGCTCCAATCCCCTCGCCAAGTGAGGAGCCATCTACAAAGATTTTCCAAACTGCTTCTGCTTGTCGTGGGTAGTCAGGTGAAATGGTTAGTTTTGCAATAAAATCTGCCAACACCTGCGCTTTGATGGCAGTTCTTGGCCTAAACACAATGTCGAACTCGCTCAGCTTGATTGCCCACGATGTCTCAGACCGGTGCAAGATTTGTTTGACAGGTTCATCAGTTATGACCTGTACAGTATGGGATTGGAAGTAAGACCTTAATTTTCTGACTGCTATAATCAACGTGAATACCAACTGCTCGGCCAAGGTGTATCGATTTTTGCGCCCCTCAATACCTGGCTGACATAATAGACTGGCTTCTGCATCTTCGGGAATTCTTCCACCAATACCGCACTGACCGCGTATTTTGACACTGCTAAGTATAGGCTCAACACATCCCCTGGACATGGTCTGCTTAACACAGGTGGCTGCTGTAATGATTGCGTCAAAGATTCCAGCGACTCCTCACACTCCTTGGTCCATTCGAAATTGGTAGAGCCCCCAATCGCCTTGAAGAAATGATAACACTTATCCGCATCTCGACTCATGAAGCGATTCAGTGCCGCTACCCGGCCCGTCAGCTTCTAGACTTCCTTCCTGTTTCAGGGCTCTTCATCCCAAAATGGCTCGAATCTTATCCGGATTTGCTTCGATGCCCCTCTGAGTGATCATGAAACCCAAAAACTTGCCACCTGTTGTTCCAAAAACACACTTCTCTAGGTTGAACTTCAGCCTATTTTGTCGAGCGGTATTGAACACTTTCTGCAAGTCATCAACATGATTACTTGCCTTCACGCTCTTCACGACCATGTTGTCCACATAAGCTTCTATGACACTTCCAAGCAGATCTTTGAAGACCTTATTCACCATCCTCTGATAAGTTGCCCCGGCGTTTTTTTAGACCGAACAGCATGGCTGTATAACAATATGTCCCAGCATCAACTATAAATGAGGTTTTCTCTTATTCCGACTCTGCCATGGAGATCTGATGATACCCCGATAATGCATCTAGGAAACTTAGTCTTTCGTGACCCGATGTCGCGTCCACCAGGTGATCTATTATGGTTAGAGGGTACGAGTCTTTCGGACACGCCTTGTTAAGTCTGGTGTAGTCTCCACACATATGCCATTTTCCATTCGATTTTTTCACTAGGACGACATTTGCTAACCACTCGGGATATTGGACTTCCCTGATGAATCCTGCCTGTAGTAGCTTATCGACCTCGGCCTTTGCAGCCGCTTGTCGCTCCGGAGCAAGATTTCTTTTCTTATACTTTATTGGTTTAACACCTAGTAAGATACACAGGTGATGTTGTGCAATAGACGGGTCAACCCCTGGTATGTCACTCGAGCTCCACGTGAAAACATCCAAGTTATTTGTCAGACATTTCACCAATCCCTCTTTCTCATCCTGCTCCAATCATGTCCCCATGTTGAATTCATGTCCTCCTTCCACCATAATTTTTTTTTGTAGCGTCGAGAGGTTCAATCGCCCTTTTGGGGGCTCGAGGTCCAGCATCATCACTGGTGGGGATCCTTTCATCCTTATGCTGTCCACATAACACTTCCTCGAGAACTGTTGGTTGCCCCTCACACACCCCACACCTCGACGGGTTGGGAATTTCATCACCTGATGGTAAGTAGAGGGAATGGCCCCTGTAGCATTTAACAACGGTCGACCGTAGATCGCGTTATACACCATGGGGGTTTTGACGACCAAAAAATTTGCTATGATGACCACACTCGCTGGGTAGGTACCCAAAGTTACTAGTAGCTCTACTACTCCTTCTGGTATCACAGTAACCCCTCCAAATCCTACAAGGGGGGTTGATACAGCCTTCAACCTTCCCGTTGAAATTTTCAGACCTTGAGTTCGCTGCACTCCCGCCGTCAATCAACACCCTTTTTACGTCATAGTCTGCTATGTCACCAGTTATTAAAGGCATCATCGTGGGGGCTGCCACATCTATCAAGTCCTCTTCTTCAAACATGATGCTCTGATCAAACCTTGCCATTTTCTGAATAGAGTAGACTGCGGCTGTCCGTGCGTAACTTTTTCTAGCGGAGTTTGAGTCCCCACCCACTACAACTCCTCCAACAATTACATTTATAACACCAGCTCTAGGTGGAGGTCGATCCTCAGCCTTTTGCTTGCCCCGGTCATTCCTCGCATACTTAGTCAAAATGCCTCGCTTCAAGAGGCGCTCGATCTCCTTCTTCAAATGTATACATTCTTCAGTTTCATGCCCATAGTCCTTATGGAAGTGGCAATACTTGCTCTTGTCTCGTTTGGCAGTTGATGCTGCCATCGGTCTCGGCCATTCGAGTTCCTTCATGTCTCGAATTTTTATCAATATCTTGTCACGTGGAGTATTCAAAGGGGTGAAGGATTTGACTTCCTCCCGTCTCTACCTGACCATTCGGTCCTGAGGGACCCCCTACTCAAACGCTCATTCCTCTGCTTGTCCTTGTCAACGGGTTTTCGTACTTTGCTTACCTTTCGCTTACTACTCCCCATTTCCCAACCTTCTCTAAGATTTTTTGTAACCTTTTTTGCTTCTTCCGCATCAACATACTTGTCACCCTTCTTCAACAAGTCATGCATTGACTCCGGAGGATTTTTGGAAAGTGACATCTTGAAGGCCCAATTCCGCGTCCTGTTCATTAATGCTGTCACTACTGCTGACATCTGAAGTTCCCTTATACGTACCACCTGCATCAACCCTATAGCTGTTTTTCGTTTCCTCTTGCTACTCATAAAGATACCACGAAACTCCTGGACAATTCGTCAAAGGTCTTGATAGATCTGGGTGCCAGTGTGGCCACCCAGTCTCTAGCCTCCCTCCTCAGCGTCGAAGGGAATGATCTACACATCACTGCGTCTAGGGCTACGTAGAGCCTCATTAAATCAACGAAGATTCGCAAGTGGTCCAGCGGGTCTGTGACTCCATCGTATGCTTCTATCATTGGCTGTTTAAAGCCTTTCGGTAAAGGCACAGCCATGATCTTAGGGGCAAAAGGATCTTCTTCCAGGACCATCTGTCTGCGCCTGTCCTTTCTCTTAGTTAATGCTTCATCTATTTTCTGGGCCATCATCTCCTCTATTTTCTTTTCCAAGTCCATCATGGGTTGGGGAATCGGTGGAAACACGAAGCCTAATGTTCCCATGTCTCCGGTCGTTGGCTGAGTAGTAGGTGGGGTTACTGTTTGAGCCACCTAGGGTGGTTGCTCACGTACGGCCTCCGACGAACTCTGTGGAGAGGCCGCGATTTTCTGCGTTTGACCTTGCAAAAGGGTTATCATGGCTGCCATTGTGTCTCCAATGCATTAAATTGGCTCTGCGTTACGTACTGTGGAGGCGGAGGCGGATCTTGACCCCTTGCGATAGACTCCGACTCCGTCTCCGCCGTGTTCCCGACCGTGCGTGTTTCACTCCTAATCCGTCTCCTTGACATAACTTTTTTGTTCAGTGGTTTCCCACAGACGGCGCCAATGAAATGTTTGTGAAATTGTCCTCCGTGTTTACCTTACCGAGTGCGGTGGTTCAGCTGCTCCGATCAGTGGTGCTACCTGCGAAAAGAGGTGGTTCAACTGCTCCGATCAGTGGTGCCACCTGCGAAAAGAGGTCGGTGCTTTCTCCTCCGTTGTACCTCCGGTGTGAGAATCAGTAATCGATTTGTGCAAGAGTATGGAGATAATATCTGTGAGTTCAATAGTTCGAGTTTCAAGAAATCAAACCTTTCTCACCTTGGAGGTATTTATAGGCGCATGTTGCTAGCGTGCGTTGGGCAGTTGCTAGTGCCACATGTCACACGTAAGCCACCCCACTTCCCCACGTTCAGGTGGAATGACTCACACTTCTCAGGTAGTTGNGTGGTGCTACCTGCGAAAAGAGGTGGTTCAACTGCTCCGATCAGTGGTGCCACCTGCGAAAAGAGGTCGGTGCTTTCTCCTCCGTTGTACCTCCGGTGTGAGAATCAGTAATCGATTTGTGCAAGAGTATGGAGATAATATCTGTGAGTTCAATAGTTCGAGTTTCAAGAAATCAAACCTTTCTCACCTTGGAGGTATTTATAGGCACATGTTGCTAGCGTGCGTTGGGCAGTTGCTAGTGCCACATGTCACACGTAAGCCACCCCACTTCCCCACGTTCAGGTGGAATGACTCACACTTCTCAGGTAGTTGGTTGTTCCCACGTTTCCCACGTTTGGGTAGAATGACCTCATGGTGGTAGACGGTCTCATGGGAGTCGACGAAGCTATGAGGTCGACGGTCCAGTGGAGGTAGACAGCCTTATATTAAACGAGTCACGCGAACGCAGGGGTCTCATGGGGGTCGACGGTCTTACCGGGATGATGGCTTCGTGATGGTAGACGTGTAGCTTATTTTTGAGTGTATTGAACTTCTTCGTCCGTGTAGTTAATCCGCGTGGTTAATTATCAATGTCATATTATATCATCCAATATTAAGTTTTGACTATCAATTTTAACTTTTTAAGGTTCGAATTGTCCATTTGATTTAGGTGGTTAGCATAATATTCGAGCCAGCAAAAAACCTTGATTAAAAGTTTCGTCGATACCAACTGATAAAAAAAATGATCTTGACAAGTTTTTATAATAAAACAATAAATCAAAGTTACACCCGTCTTGAACCCAAGTTTAATTGGATAGCATGTTGCCCCTCTCATACTAAATCGATAGAATTTGCGTATTGCACATGTGAATGTCTATAAATGTTCAACATGCATTGCTCACTTTCGTATGGGGTTTGAAAAGTTCAAATTCTACATGCCATAGATTAAGATGATGATTGGACCAACAAAGAAAAAAAGGGGAAGAAATAAAGAAATCAAATATTGACTTAAAATTGATAAATAAAATACCTTTGTGCTTAGCATTTGTATAATAATATTTTGCCCATGTTTGGTGAAGGTGTAAAATCAAATTTTAGTAATTTTTGAGAAAAGATAATAAAGGTTGTGGTTAAAAGGTAGTGGATCCCATGAAATATGTAGTCAAAATTAATTGTTGACGCTCACTTATATTAAAATCTAAATTTTAATTGTTATCAAATAGGAGTTTAGTAAAAATAGTCGTTATATGTAATATGTTTATTTAACACGCGCTCGTGCACATGGTCGCACACACACATCATCATTACGCTCTCGTGCACACGGTCGCACACACACATCATCATTCACTACATGTTTGGTATTATACAAAACGTGTTTTGAGGTGTAAGGATGAAGGTAGATTGACATGTAGCAAAATATACCCATGACATGTAGGTCATTTGGATCTAATAGAATTGATCTCTTTTCCTCAATGGGCATGATAAAACTGATGTGACAGCAAAAATCGTAAGTATAGTTCTCTAAATGTATGACTGTTGCAAAGAATCTTAAGTAATGTTCTCTTACCACTTCAACAATGCAAATTTTTTATCTTACCTACTGCATATAGGAGATCAGATCCGTTAGGTTTGAATGTCTACAGAGCTGACTTGACCATAAAGTCATCTAGGCAACCTCATAGGGCCTAGTATTGATTATTGTAAAAAAAAAAAACATAAAAAAAATCATTTTCATAGTTGAAATAACTTCTAATATCTTTTTTCATTTTTAATTTGATGAAAAATAATTGAATCAAGGTTTTATTCTGACAAAGAGTCTAAAAGCTCTACTAATATAGGGAAATTGTGTGTCTTATAAGTTTTAGTAGAGAGGCTCAAACTATAGTTTTTTATTTTTTTTTTCTTCTTTCAGAAAACTTGCAAACTAGCAATTAGATTGAGTAAAGGGCAAACATGCTCAAAGAGACCTTGTATGCGTCAAGAAACTTTGTAGAGCTCATTTTGAAACGTACTGAAGAGATTATACTTCGGCGAAAAATACAGATCATATCGAATTCATAAACAACTTAAGCCCATATTTGAGCCACATTAAAATTTCTATTTTCACTTTTCTACTCATTTTCAACTACACATTCTTCAATAAAATAATATTTTTCATCACATCAATAATTTTTCCTTCTTTTTCAACTACATATTCTCCATCAATCTTAAAAGTTACGTAATTCGACCCTGACAGTACTTATAGGGGTGAATAGATAATAATGCGGAATTAAAAAAACTTAAGAATTAATTAGCAACAAGTCACTAATTAAATTATTATTCTAGATGATTAAACATACAAATCAAGTTTTCCTATATTTAAATATCTCAGATGAGTAAGAAATAGCGAAACACAAGAATGATCACGGAGAAACCCCAATTGGATAAAAACTTTGGGCAATTTGTCAGTCAAATATCCACTATAAACGATTCTTTAACTTACAGTCTATCAGACTAGATGACGACATGTATTATCTAATCTCCTGACTACAATTCCTACGCTCTCCTGAGTTCTGTGCTCATGCACCAATTCCATATGCAATTTTCAAAACTCTCATGAATTCTGCTATCCTGCAACAACTCTTAATTTTGTGGAATCGTCTATCTCTTGAAAATGCACGAAGAACACCGCGTTCTTCACCAACTAGAACTCCGATCACCTTTCCTTGATCTTTAAGAACTCTGACGGATATTGAGGAAGTAACAGTTTGGTATTTGAATAGTGGAACTGATGTTTTTCACCGTCAAGAAAGGATCACAATGTGAATAATGAACGTTAAAAGCTTTAAAGGATGAAGATAATATGAAATCAATGTGTTTCCTCAATGTTCAACCTTAGAAAAACCGTTCTGTGGTGTTCAAGTATTTATAGGTAGGTTATGAACAAATGGACCGTGGAAAAAGCCTTTAGAAAACGAAATAAAAAATTTTCGGACAAAATTGTCGCTCGAGCGAAGGCAAAGCGACAGTTTAGCAACAATGTTTCTATTTTTATAGTTCGAGCCAAACCTTAGCGGCAGTCTAACGAAAATTCGCGCCTTTTTCCTTCTTTTCCCATTCTCGAACCCTAGACCTAAAAACCATACTTTTGGCAGTTTGCACATTACTCTCTGACTTTACAACATATCAAATCTAATCCTTTTGTACACAGAATAGCCAATTATATAACACTAAATTACCTAACAAACTCCACATTTGTCATTCTGTGACAAAATTACAATCTAGACTCAAAAGCTGTCTCAACTTAAAACTGTTTTGAAGGGATTCTTCATCTCATTTTCCAATATCTGTTTCCTGAAATAGACAATTCAAACATCCAATGTCAAATGTGTAGAAAATAGTATTAAGTAAACACAGTTCAAGCAGTTTAAGTGTAAAAGTGATTTGAGTAGTTTGTAATTCATATAACACGTTTTCAGTTTCATAACATAAGCTAAATTAAGACATAGTATCAGTGCAACCCAACATACCAATAAAAACATTGACACTAATAAAATACCAAAAAAATTAATTTAATAAAACTGATAATATCATATAATCAAAAGTTTTTGAATACATCAAAAAAATGAAAACATATACATCATTGTGAAAACACAAAACATCAAAAAATATATCAACTACTCTCCCTATCATATATGCTCTCCATTTTTGACGCAAAATGATAAGGGAAGATTTAAAATCTATGCAGCATCGCCACCATCGTCAGAATTCGCCCTCTCCTCGGATGCAACATCATCATCCCAGTGGCGTCGAATACAACAAAGTCCACGCTATATATATCCAACACCCTGAAGCGTAGTAAACTCGGCAGTGTGTCGATCAACAATAGCTCACACCTGTGTAAGCTCTACCATCATCCGAGCCTGCTTCTCGATCAGCACAGTCATCTGTCTCATAAGAGCTACAGAAGGATCAACAAGAATGGAAGAAATATTAACATGTGGAGAAATTGACTCAGTGGGAGGAGCAAAAGTAAAAGACGATGGAACATCAGTGGAGAGATGAGTAGAAGAAGTAGGAGGGAAATTAAATTGATCAACAGAGATAAGGTCATCAAAAAGATTGGTCGGCACCGTCGGCTCAACTGGTTCAGCCGGCTCAGAAGAAGCATGTGACATACTCTGATCAAAAGTAGTGTAGCCAATTGGCTAGGAAACGCGTCAAGGAACCCCTTTAGGAAAACTAATGCCCAACGCTGTCACAAGGAGACAAATAAGGCAGACATAAGAAAGTCCCACCCGAGTCCCCATTACACGAAATACACGCAAAACCTGCTAACACATGAAAGTGGACAGGTCGATAGAGTCGCCGTGCAACAGGACATACAAAAATTAAGTCATCTTCATTTGTAAGGAAAATGTATGTGAGACCGGCCACAGATTTGTGCATACGATGCGCAATAAAATCAGTCGGTCAGTGGGTAGGGATCCAATGCGCATTGTACCTAGACTACCCTCCAACGGTGTGTTGAACACCGTGAAACAGACTAAAGAATCCGATGAAAGTGTATCAACAAACAAATAAGGAAATAACGGGTGAATGACTCTAGGAATATGAACAAGACTCGATATAACATCGAGTGTGACCTTAATTGTCCTACTCCGAAAAAAAAAACCTAAAAGTTGAACCACTAACATCATGAATGTTAGCATAAAATTCCTGAACTAGAAGGCTAGAATGTAGTGTCAACTCAACTAATAAGGGCTCCTAACCCCGATAAGTGAAAATAACAGCGATATCAGGGAAGAGGTCAAACATAATGACCTTGCGCTCAAACAACATGGGTCGAATGAAAACTACAACCCAAAAGTATCTTGGGCAATCACAGAGATAAACCTAGACCTACTAGAGGACGTGGAGGTACCATGTGTAGAAGCGGCAATACGTGCTTTCTTAAGTGGCATCTGAAATGAATAGAATCAAAATGTCAAGACCTCAAAATGATAGACTAGAAAGCATGAAATGCATGAAATGTATGAATGCATGCAAAATGAGGCAAACAAGATGAATGTAACGTGCCCTAGAGTAAATGCACATTGACAAGTCATGATGCCTAGAAGGAGGTGACGTGAAGACATGACGTGTGCCATGATGCTTTGCCACAGTGACGTAACATCGCCTTGCGGTGTCAACCACAACAATAAGAACAACATCTTCCAAACCAATGTCAAATAATGCAGAATTAAGAAAAACTTAAGAATTAATTAGCAACAAGTCACTAATTAAATCATTATTCTAAATGATTAAACATGTTGATCAAGTTTTCCTATATTTAAATACCGCAGATATAGTAAGCAATAACGAAACAAAAGAATGATCATGGAGAAACCACAATTGGGTAAAAACTCCGGGCACTTTATACCTAAATATCAACTATAAACGATTCTTTAACTTACAATCTACCAGATTAGACGACGACACATACTATCTGATCTCATGACTGCAATTCATACGCTTTCTTGAATTATGTGCTCCTGCACCAATTCCGGGTGCAATTTCCAAAGCTCTCCTGGATTCTGCTATCCTGCAGCAATTCCTAGTTTTGTGGAATCGTCTATCTCCTGTGGATGCACGAAGAACACAGCGTTTTTCACCAACTGGAACTCTCACATTTCCTTGATCTTCAGCAATTCTGATAGATATGAAGGAAATAGCAATTTGGTATTTGGATTGTGGAAATGATATTTTTATCGTCGAGAAAAGATCACAATGTGAATAATGAAGGTTGAAAGCTTCAGGGGATGAAGAGAATATGAAATCAATGTGTTTACTCAATGTTCAACCTTAGAAAAATCGTTTTGTGGCATTCAAGTATTTATATGTAGCTTATGTAATGAATGGGCTAGGGAAAGCTTTTAGAAAACGAAATAAAAATTTTTTGGACGCGTCGTTTTTCCTTCTTTTCCCATTCTCGAACTCTAAACCTAAAAACTATACTTTTGACAATTTGCAAATTACTCATTGACTTTCTTGACTTTTTAAAACATATAAAATCTAGTCTTTTTGTACACAAAATAGCCAATTACGTAACATTAAATACCTGACAAATCTATTATTTCAAAATATATTCTTCCAAAATAATGTGGCTCAAACATATCATATATTATATCAAATATGATCTAATGGGACTAATCATTACAATTTTGATTGTACACATGAAAATAACATGATAGATGAGAATGATGGATTAACATGTATTTGACATTGACAAGACTATTTTATATGTTCCATCATTCGATTTTGTACACATGTGCGGCCGTTGGCTCACAAAATTGTAATGCCAAAATTTGACTATTTAGTTCACTCGAGTATGGTACATAAGAGTAGGTGAAACAACATGGGGACACCAACTTACCCATACATGAAATTAATGATATATAAATGAAATGAAATATATTGATTTTTGTTATTAATTTCTCAGAAAAATAAGAACTTCAATAACTAGGGGTGTCTTTGAGCCACGTTATTTTAAAAGAATGTATTCAGGAATAATAGATTGATGGAGAATATGTAATTGAAAAAGAAATTAAAGTTATTGATATGATGGAAAGTATTATTTTATTGAAGATTGTGTGGTTGAAAATGGGTAGAAAAATAAGAATGAAAATTTTAATGTGTACCAAACAGAAGTTACATATAAAAACAAAAATGGTATGATATAAAGGATATAAATGATATATGTTCAGATTGAATTGTTCGATTACAAAATCTTCTCTCTTTAAAAGAAGGCTTCCGAAAAAACCCATCAACTCGTGGCTGGTTCATCAATTCCCTATTAACTACCCAGTTTATCGAGTTTCATTTCGATTTATAACATTGTTATTAATAAAAAGTATAGAACATATACAATAATTTATTTCCTTAACTCCCACCAAATTTTGAATTTCTACACTAGTCATCAAAATGGAATATATGTATATATCTCCTTTTTCAACCATGGAACCCAAAAATCTCTTTGCACGCTATAAATAAGTACCGTTTTGCCAAAACTCCAACAAAGATTGTAAATGTACCCCGACTAACTCAACACGTATAATATTAAATCAAGTTAACCAATTTGATAGGACTCGTTTTACACGGTTAAATTTAGCTAAAGAAAATAAAGAGACTCGAAAAAATGAGAACCCCAAAATCTCTTTGTACAAAAGGACTAGGTACCCCCACCCCTCGTTGCCCCTCACACATACATTATACATACCCCTCATCCCTCTCCCATTTACATGCTCTCTCTCCTCTCCCGCCTTCAATTCTTTTATATCCCCTACTATATCTCTCCTTCACTATCTCTCTATACACCTTTCTTCTCAGGGTTTCTTTCCATTCCATTCATTTTTCACCAATTCAATCTTCTTTTTTCTCCTTCTAATTCTCATCAGATTGATACGGTGATTGAATTGGAATGATGTTTTGAAGAAACCAACAGTCTAACATTACAAATTTGTAATTTGATTCATTCTGATCCAAACATGTCCTCTTCAAGCGCAGCTGCCGACGATGATTTCGCTAACCGGAACAGCAGTTTCTCTGTTTATGACCCCAACCGTCTCTCTGGCGAAGGCTCCCCCATGATGATGTCTCCATGGAACCAATCCTCTTCGCCTTTTACGAAATCTTCTTGGTCGAATTTCAGTGAAACCACGTCTCAGAAGATTCCTCTGAATGGCCTAATTGGTTCCCTTGTTCGCGAAGAAGGCCATATTTATTCTTTGGCTGCTAAGAATGACATTCTTTATACTGGTTCTGATAGCAAAAATATTCGTGTTTGGAAGAACATGAAAGAATTTGCAGCGTTCAAATCCAACAGTGGTCTTGTTAAGGCAATTATTATATCGGGGGACAAGATTTTCACTGGGCATCAAGATGGCAAAGTTCGAGTTTGGAAGTTTAATCCCAAGAATCCAAGCGTTCATAAACGTGTGGGAACTTTTCCTACCTTCTTCGACATTTTCAAAGCTTCCATTAGGCCAAGCAGCTACGTCGAAGTGAATAGAAACCGAACCTCGCTTTGGATCAAACACGCCGATGCTATTTCTTGTTTGAGCATCGATCAAGAAGAAGGGCTTCTGTACTCTGCTTCATGGGATAGGACTTTTAAGGTTTGGAGAATTGGGAATTCTAAGTGCATTGAATCTGTTAAGGCCCATGATGATGCAGTAAACTCGGTGGTGGCGAGCGTCGAAGGAACGGTGTACACTGGCTCGGCCGATGGGACAGTGAAAGTCTGGAAAAGGGAACAAAAAGGTAAGGTCATAAGGCATGCCCCAGTGCAGACTCTTCTGAGTCAAGAATGTGCTGTTACTGCTTTAGCAGATAACAACTCGGGTTCGGTTATCTACTGTGGGTCGTCCGATGGACTTGTGAACTTTTGGGAGCGTGAGAAAAAGCTGTCCCATGGTGGCGTCCTCAAGGGGCACAAATTGGCCGTACTCTGCCTTTCTCTGGCTGGGAATCTTGTGTTCAGTGGGTCAGCTGACAAAACTATCTGTGTGTGGCGACGCGACTCGGCCGTGCACACTTGTCTCTCGGTCTTGACCGGTCACACCGGACCGGTTAAGTGTCTTGCGGTGGAGGAGGACAAGGAATCGACGAGTGACGATCAGAAATGGATCGTGTATAGTGGAAGTCTTGATAAATCTGTGAAGGTGTGGAGCGTTTCGGATATGACGTTCGATCCAAATCAAATGGCTATGATGCATCAAGGCCAAGGGGGTGGCAATTGGGATTCAATACCATCAGCAAAATATTGATCTTGATAAAATCAAACCATGATTGATTTAATTTTTCAAGATGTTGATCCAGGTAAGTGTTGATCAATCCATGGTTTTGATTGGTGCACAAGA
Source organism: Fraxinus xanthoxyloides (assembly GCA_903798325.1). Lineage (NCBI taxonomy): Eukaryota > Viridiplantae > Streptophyta > Magnoliopsida > Lamiales > Oleaceae > Fraxinus > Fraxinus xanthoxyloides. Next base: position 17,511 of record CAIGRL010104754.1, read on the forward strand.
ACCCTTGGATGAGTAGCGTAAATTATGAATTAGTTATATGGGATATTGGTGCATGGACGATTGACTAAATGAGAGAGATGGAATATGAAAAAATAATTCAAAAAAATCGCATTAATTTTTATTAATAAATTTATTTTGTTTTAAACTTAATTTTCCCATTTGTTTGGGATACTGTAATTAAAGAATGTTGTTGAGATGACTTTGTTATGCTACCATATTAATTAAATAAAGTGTTGGGTGTTTCCAGCAATGAAGCGTCAAAATAATAATTTTGTAGTTTAAAAATATGTTATTTAATAATAGAGTAATGCTACAGGTATAAGGAAATTTTCACAAAATTTTTACAGGATTCCACATAGCACAGATTCATTGGCAGATGACAAAAATTGTCTGCAAATCAGGTTCTGCCACAGCAACACCTGTAGGGATTTTGTGAAAGAATTCTTGTACTTGGGGAATTTTCCATAATAATATTTTATACTTGTTGAGAATTAAATTGCATTAAGTTTTTCTAAAAATGATGTCTATGTGTTTTACTCGTGTACCACAATCGAACAAGGACATAGGTTACGAATTGGTCAAAATGATGTGTAAATGACCGGATTGAAAATGAACCTTCGAAATAATCACCTAAAGGGGATGCAAATCAAGACCCGCTGCGGTGTTTTTCTCATGTCTCCGCATTTCCCTGCCCGTATTGGTTGTAGGTTGTTGAATCCAACTTTCATATCACTGAGATTGACTTTTTGTCATTGATCGCAGATTAGCATTGGAGGATGATTTTAAAAATGACTATAAATACGATCTTTATCGTATAAATATATTAACTATGAAACCAAAAGTATTTAATCGTTTTTAGATTGACATTTGATAAGCCACAATATCATTAGTGAATCGAGTTAACAAATAATTCATTTGTCTTTCATTGAAATGACTTATCTTAGTAATCAAATAGACATCAAAACAACAATAAACCATTTCTTAAACTAATTAACCAGAAACTATTTTATGTGAATAGAGAAAAAAAAATTAAAATTAAATAATTCAAAAGAGTTCAACAATACTTTGAACCATACTACAGATTTTCTTAACCAGCTCTCAGTTTAGCATATCCAATAGTAGTGCAAAATTGAGTGTAAATTGACATCTTCAAATACACTTTTACGTCGTGATTTATATCCCAATCGATCTATTCAAATTCTACTTCAATAGGAAGATCTAAAAAAAGAATAATGCTACTTGTACATAATGAAGTTATATAATGATTTACATACAGATGAGGTATCAAAAAGAAAAGATAGTTTTTATTTTTATTTTATTTGGTTGAAAAAAATTATGATTCAATCATATCTCAGTACATCATATGTATGTAAACTTTTATATAATATGCTATGTACATGTAGTACAATTGTTATAAAAATAGCTTGCAAGTGGGTTGGTACTTTTTTTCTCTTGTGGTTTCCACAAGCAGGTGTAAAAAATATATTAATTTAAATCTACTTCTTCTTCTTTATTTTTATTTTTATTTTTTATTTTTTATTTTTTTTTTTGCTGAAAAATGCATTTTACATTTCTTTTGGATCTCTCCATTAAAGATGTTTTCGATCACTTTGATAATCTAAATCATAATTTAGATCTAATTTAGAGCCCCACTAAAGATGCTCTTCGTATGTGCCAATAGTCGAAATGTCTGATAACTTTGACCTTGTGTACCATTTTCTTGTAATAAATGTGAATCATGTCACACTACTACTAGATTTGAATTAAAAATTCTCTAGTCAAAAGAGCACGAATCAGTCATAACTTTGGACTCGCATTAAAAAATCAATCATCCTGCATATACATTATCTTTAACATTTTTGTTTACATTTCGCCACATGACAAAACATCATTGGTCAATCTAAAAACAAAACAGTTTTCTCACTCACAATTTTCAAAAAAACAAAGGCAATGTTAAAAACAATTTCAACCAAAGAATGTATATTTAACATTATTATTAAAAAATAAGTATGTTTTTGCAATGGTGATGTTTGATTTGGTTAAAAATTAGAGTTTTAATAAATTCTGATAAAAGTTATTGAAATGTGTAGTTAAAAAGTTGACAAAAATTATGGATTCCATAAAATATGTGGTTTAAAATAAGTTTTAAAAAAATTGGAATCAAACAGGGATTAAGTTGCCTTATCTAACTAAAATAAATAATGAGGTTATCTTCTATCATACTTGATATCTTGAAATCGGGCTCATAAAACCACCGAACACACACCACAAACACGCAAGGCTGCAAAAAGATGGATATGTGGCAAAGGCAATAATTAAGCAAAGTTACCAAATGGACCAAAGACTCAACCAAGATAAATGGGCCAACACATCACTGCAAATTCAAAACCAAGTCAAAGCAACTCTATAGGCCAAAACTTTACATGGGCCATCCTCAACTGAATTGGATCATAAGCAACCTTAATTAATAAAGTTTCTTTCAAGGGTCCAAATTGTTTTCCTGTCTAGTCAATCACTATAATGATTACTTCACTCATCGGTCGAGGCCCATAAAATTTACTTCAAACTATTTAACATTATTACCTGAAATTTATTGGATATCAAAACACAAATGTTTGCATTAAGAAGAAATATATATCTATCTATAAACGTTTGTTCAAAGAGAAAAATTGACATTGCCTGTGAGATACATTTTACTTTCCAGTTATTTGTTGGATTCACAAGTATTAAGCTCTTATCATATCTTACCTTCCTACTGCAAAAGTGATGACAGATCAAACATACAATATTCATCAAATTTGGAGGGATGCATAAATAATACTAGAAAATGTGCTAATAGTGACGGAATAATTTTTACAAAGTAAAGTTCGTCATCGTAATAACGGATTTTCGATCACGGTACATACCAATGGTTATCCGTTGGTACGGGCTCACATGTACATTGGAAAGTAAGCGTAGAGATGGGCTACGGCGTGTTAGTCCAAGATTGGCTAACCAAGAGGGGGGTGAATTGGTTATTAAAACTTTTTCGTTAATCACTCAAGATTTTAATATAAAGAACACGCAAATGATAGAGAATAATTTAAACACAAGTAACCACGTAAATGGAACAATGTAAATTTGCGCAAAGTAAAAGCTTTAAATAAAGGGGATAGAGAGTGCAAACGATATAATATGGAGGTTCGATCCAATGCAATGATCTACGTCCCCCATTACCGAACTCTCCGATACGAGCAGGGTCTTCTTCACTATATTGATTGACTTATGGTGCAATCCAACACTTTACAACGCTTCCGGTGACTTACAATCAAGGAGCACCGATCATTTTACAATGTTGAGCTTTCCAGGACCTCAACATAACCCACAATACGAGATGAATTTACAAGTGAAATCTTTTCTTCTTAATGAATAATAGATTCAAAGTTGGGAACAAGAAGAGAAGAAGACAAACACTTCGATAGATGACAATAAATATGGTTCAAGTGTTGAATTGAGAAACTTTGATAGAAATTGAAGGAAGGAAGAGTGTTGGCGGTTGCGGGAGTTGTGGTGGTGGAGTGGGGAAGTCTTTTCCATGAGAAAAATCGAAATGGTCTGGGTAGGGAGAGATAATGGAAGAAAGGTCTTATTGAAAGGTCTCATTGAATAATGTTCGGCGCACAATAATTTTGACATTATTATTGACAATTTGTCACGTGACATGTTATGGACAGTTTTTTTTTTTAAAAAATCATCATTTCAACCAATACTTTTTTGAGAGATGCTGTGTGTACAGAACACACGCATGCCTAAATGTGACAGAAAACACACACATGTGGGCTCTATTTTTGCAATATTTTACTCACATGGTACCTCATGTAAGTGTTCTAGCAAATTCATTTATGTACAAATGAAAAATTTCTACTTTTTTTGCATGTTATCATGTACAGTTAAAAAAAAGAATCATCATTTCAACAAATACTTTTTTACCACAATCAACATTGTCAACAATATTATACAAAAATATTGTATAATTCTTACTGAGGAGTATGAACCACAATCTTCTAATTTTTTATTTGATTATGATTATATGGTAAAATTAATGTGGTGCCTTTATCAAAAATAAATTTATTTGAGCTGTTGTTATAGTGTGGTGTAACAAATAATATTTATAGTGGTAATAATCACTCTTACTAATATTCTAATTGTAAATATATTTTTACTCAGTCTTTTATTCTTTCAAAACTTTTTTTTTTTTTTACGTATTCATTTTTAAAAACACATTCATATAATAAAATATTTTAGAATTAAATAAAAAAAAATTTCCTACTTTTTAACCACACATTTTTCAAAAAATTATTATTCAAAATGATATTTTTGAAAAAAATGACAACCAAACATGGACTTATGTCTCTCACGTCACATGCTTGATGAAAAGTTCAAATCGAGCATGTGTCCTATTGCATCCCCTCCTTTGCATGGTTTGGAATTTTAGCTAATATTTAGATATCTCTTTTTAAAAAGCTCATTTTTTTTTTCGAATTCATTTTCTGTTGCATATTTTTTCAATTAAATAATTTTACACGTAAATTAAAACTTTTTCATAATTAAATTAATAAATTGAATAATGCAATATTTGTTATAAATCTGATATAAATTTCATTGTATATTCTCTCCATATTAACGGCCCCGCTGTCTGGATTCTCTGTTTTTCTCTTTACTTTTCGTTCTTCCTCCGTCAAAGCATCAACAATGACAGAGCATCACTCAATCTCCACTCCGCTACTATCAGCGTCACACTCGGACCATCCGTCCCATTTAGTAATCAACGTTCAGGACCCGGACCCTGACCTCATCGAATCGACGGCCATTCAGAGCCCGTCTACCCGACTCCACATACAGCAAAACGGCGGAAGTAATAACAATCCGCTGAACCCGTTTGAGTTTATTGGGGTCCATGAGGATTTCGAAGTGTCCACTTCCATTACGATCGACCCGTTCCGGAATCATACGCTGAACATCGCGGGGGTTTATGAGTTCGTGAAGATTTTGTTTTGTCTGCCTATTGCCCTGGTCAGGCTTGCGCTTTTTGCGCTTTGCCTTGCGGTGGGATACATGGCAACGTATTTGGCGCTCTACGGGTGGAAAGATAAGGAGAACCCATTGCCCAAATGGCGCTGCCGGCTCATGTGGATCACCCGTATCTGTGCCCGTTTAATCCTCTTCTCCTTTGGGTATGCAATTTGATAAGACATGTTAATTTGATAGAACTTATACCAGCTCTTTCTTTCAAAGCTAATGTTTTATACGACTCTCTCTTTAGTTGTTACTTGTCGTATATGCATTTATAACGTGCACGATATATTGAATTTTAGATTTTTACGGGTTTAGAAGAGTCAACGAAATAAGGTATAAAATGATTTAGAGTAGTTATTTACATGTACGGATGAATATTTATTCTTCTGTATTTACTTCCTTTGATGACCTGTTTACGAAACTTCGCCATAAATTCTTCAATGCATGTCCCCTTTTTTCAGCATGTTGATGGTACTTGAATGAATGTGGTCGACTTAATTCTTTATGGGTTTAAATGATTATCAAACGTGAGGATATGGCGTGCATAAACAGGAACCAAGATTAACTATGAAATAAAATAAAAGTTGGAAACTTGGAGGGATAACCTCTACGCTATTAATCAAGCCATGCATGATTTCAAAGCTAGGTCCAATATTTTTCTTGTCAACGGTAGCTTTAGAAATTTATATGAGAATTTTATATAGATAACACTATTTGGAGGGACATATTAATGCACAAGTTATTACCATTTTTTTTTTCCGACCACGGTTCCAGAGAAAAACTTAGGTTACTAGGTGGCTGAATAGCATGGTGCCAGTAAACAATGACTAGAATAAATTTATGTTCTTGCTGAAAAGAAATCTAAAATTTTCACAGCATGTAAGATCAAAAAGTATTTCAGTTTATCAAATATTGGGACCAAGTAGACAAACCATCTGTCTCTTCCAGAATTAGTACATGAACATGGTTCTTAGGGAATTCCCTCATCTTCTTGTGATTGGAGTGTGTAAAACAGTGGGAACAGTTGAGGAACGAGCAATGAGGAATCCTAATCAATGATGTAAAGATTTGTTGAATTTGCTTCGATGTCCAGAACTGGACATACTTATTAAATGTTAAAAAAGAGTTGAAATTTTATGTCTCCTGTATTTTCCAATTACATGACTTGATATGTACTATACAAAGGGGCCTTGGTTTGTGGGATTTTATTTTGAATGATGAACAATGATGCAATTGAATTTGTTCTCTGAGGATGGTTTGGAAAAGTACAGATATAAAGGGAGTGTATAGTTTGGGATCGTTGAGATGAATTTGGATTCCATCAGGGGAAATGAACACATGTAATTCATGATGAGGGGAGTAGCTATGTTTATAAAGGTTTTTATGATTGATATTACTTTTCTTTTATGGCATAAATCTGCTCTGAGTTAGAAACTTATTCTTATTCCTTTTGGTTTTTAACTTTCCAGCTACCATTGGATAAAAAGGAGAGGAAAACCTGCTCCGAGGGAGATTGCTCCTATAGTTGTATCTAATCATATATCATATGTTGAACCTATTTTCTTTTTCTATGAATTATTTCCCACCATTGTTGCCTCTGAATCGCACGATTCCATGCCTTTTGTTGGAACCATCATCAGAGCAATGCAGGTATTCTTATACTCCTTAAAATCTTTACTTACTGGCTACTGGCTTCGTTTTACGTATAGTAACCTTTTGACTTCTTTTGATTTGGTGGGCTTCCACTGCTTATGCGCTCGATACACAATAGTTCTTGTTCACTTTCTAACTTATACATTTTAGTTACATTGTTCCTATGAATTCCATAGGTAATATATGTTGATAGATTCTCAAGATCTTCGAGGAAGCATGCTGTCAATGAAATAAAGGTATAAAGCATCTGGCCTTTTTTGTCTACTGTCCGTTTAAAATTGAAACATAAAACAAGAGAAAAAGGTCCTAGAGGTTTAAAAATTTTGTGTTCGACATGGGAAAAAGTTTCATGCTTTAAAAGTTTTATCAATATATAAAGCTATTTGATACAGAAATGTATTTCAAGGAATTGAATACAGGGAAAAGCTTCTTGCAATCGGTTTCCTCGATTGCTTTTATTTCCTGAGGGAACGACAACCAATGGAAGGCTTCTTATTTCTTTCCAACTCGGTGCATTTATCCCTGGTTATCCTGTCCAGCCAGTCATTGTTCGTTATCCCTATGTACACTTTGATCAATCCTGGTAAAGCCCCTTCTTACTTTCTGTTGTGTTTTCTGGACATGTCATTTGGTTTCATATGGGCTTACTTCACACGATTCATCATTTTGTTCAGGGGGCATATTACTGTACCAAAGCTAATGTTCAGAATGTTCACACAGTTTCACAATTTTATGGAGGTATATTGCATCTCTCTCTGTACGCGTGTCCGTGTGCTTGATCCATGTTTCATTTGTTTTCATTACTGTTGTCATTCCCAAACTGTGTAATGTGATGCCACTTGCCAGCAGGCCCAAAAAGTTGCAACCATCATTTGTTACTTTCTGTTAATTATTTTTTGCTAATAAATGGCTAGTGAATGAAGGGCTCTATGAAAATAAAACTTTTAAGCTCATTTTGATATTGTTTCATTATGTAGTTGAACTATGATTTTGAACTGTAGAGTTTAGTTGACCATTTTATGCTGAGAGTATTGGGAAAGAGCTTTGAACTTTGAAAGCAGGTCATATAATTGGCAGTCTCTCACAAATAACATATCACTGAAATGTTTTGTCTGATTTACCCTTTTATTGGTATATTTATTTTCTAGACATGATCAGAGAAAGAGTCTTAACTTGTGGAAGCCAGGCATACCTGATTGTAATTTTTTCATTGTCGACCATTGTGAGCTTTAATTCATTTTGCATTTCTTGAGGCCCCAATCCATCAAGTATAATATTGTTAGAATTAATGCCATTTTGATCTGAAGTAATGACATAACATCATTCTTATGTTGCACAGGTTGAATATCTTCCTCTCGTGTCTCCCCATGAAAATAGGAAGGAAAATGCTATCCATTTTGCTCAGATGGTGAGTCAAGTCTATTAGTTTTTATTAAATTCGCTTTTTTAATATATTTTCTGTATTTTTTATTTTCTACCTTGTGCTTATATATCGTAGTGCCTTAATATGAAAACATTCCAAACTTGTCCAGCTATATGTGCGTTGTCTGCCGTTCTCACACTAGATACTGCAGATGCAGATATCAACAACTACTTGTCCTTCTCAGCTGCCTGTGCATGACAATCTTCTAGCATCTGGCTATCTGCCATTTGTTTGGATGAACCTTATTTTAATATATTTTCTTTCTTAAAGCTTTGCTGAAATTTCTGAATGGTGTATTTTATAAATTCCATGCAATTGAGAATGCTCTATTTATTGATGTGCAAATGTTTGCATTAATTTTCCATTCGGAATAGCTGGCTTGTTCATTAACTCGTCGTTATGATCTTGCTACTTGAATTGACTGGTTATTACTTACAATCACTTGAGCAATATTCTTCCTGTTGGACTTCCTTAAGCACATTCTTATACAAGCCAAGGTGGATCTCTCTATTACTTCTTTCAGTGGCCATTTTTCGAAATATTAGAACTTTGCATAACTGTACAAATTGCACCATTTTCTTTAATATGTATTCCATTTTCCGTATGGATATGCTTAAATATTGTGCGAGATCATCTTTTCGTCTTACTTTACGAATCTGCTTAATCGCATTGCTATCTTTGCTCAACTTGCACCGTTTATCAAATGCAGACTAGCCATGTCATGGCAAGTGCTCTCAATGTGGTGCAAACATCCCATTCTTATGGAGACTTCATGCTTTTTGCAAAGGCATCCGAGTTGAATCAGGTTTGCTATTATTTCGCTCAGCGGTAATATGTGCTGAATTACTGATGTTAAGCTAAGCTAAGTTGTTATTGGATTTCTTAAATGGAATTTGGACAGTGAAAGTATGTTTATAACTGTGCGGGTTTGGAATTTTTAATTTTATATCATGCCATTTAGCAAATAAGACTGAAGTAGCGTGTGACATTACTCTTGTATCTGCTTATAGATGTTTTAATCTGACTATTTTATTAATTAACATTGTAGAGATGTTATTAACTTGACTTGTTACTTCTTTTGGCTTATAGTTGCCTGATACTCTGGCCATAAGCAGAAAAAACACTGTTAACCCATTTGCATATTATGCATTTTGAACTTTATGAGCCTGTTCCAATTATCCTTTTCCTTTTTTCCGACACTTTATTTACTCATGTGCCTTTTGAACATCAGTGGCTTGATGTATTTTCATGAGAAAAGAAGAATTTATTGATCGAACATAAGTACTATATCATGGACGCAGGGGCGGAGCCAGGATTCAAGTGTGGGGGCCTTCTATGAATATAAGGAATTTCGGCCATAAGTACGAGGAAATTATAATTTAATATAAAAAAGACACCTAGCTCATACGAACATCGTGCTCCTTACTCCTCACAATAAATTAACTAAAAGGAGTAAAAGAAAAGAAAAGAAAAGTACCAGGGAAGAAGATTTGGGAGGATGAGAAGCATTAACTAGTAGCATCAAGAGCATTGAGTTTAATTAACCAAAAAAAAGAACTAATCAATGTAAAGCAATGAGAGGATTCTACAGTTTTCATGGTAGATTATGTGCACAAAATGCTTTTATTAGATTGGTTACAAATGAAGACAAAATTAATTAACATCATGGACGCAAGGGCGGAGCCAGGATTCAAGTGTGGGGGGCCTAGTATGAATATAATTTGAAGGAACTTTGGCCATAAGTACGAATAAATTTATAATTGAATACAAAAAAGACACCTAGTTCATAGGAACATCGTCCTCCTTGCCCCTCGGTATGAAGATAATTAACACAATAAATTAACTAAAAGATGTAAAAGAAAATAAAAGAAAAGTACCAGGGAAGAAGATTTGGGAGGATGAAAATCATTAACTAGTAACATCGAGAGCATTGAGTTTAATTAACAAAAAAAAAAAAAGGAGTTAATCAATGTAAAGCAATGAGAGGATTCTACAGTTTTCATGGTAGATTATGTGCACAAAATGCTATTATTAGATTGGTTGCAAATGAAGACAAAATTAATGACTATGACACATGCTAATCACATAGAATACTAGAAAATGAGTGATATAAAAATAAGGCATTATTTTGCTTGCTTTTGGGGAACAGTGTCATATTAAGTGGAGTGAAAATTTATTCCAACACAGTAATAAACAAAATCTCTGACTTGAAATTGTGTTTGAATAAGTGACTTGAGAATGACTTGATTTTAATTTATATGACACTCACAATTAAAAGATAATTGACCAAATGCAATTTTAGTTTTGACAATGGTGCTTGTACGGCATTTACTAATAATTTATTACATTTATATAGTCCATTGAATATTGACGTCTATAGGAGTCCAACTTTAGTATTAGTTATAGGGCTAAATTGATGAATTGTGCACTCAACTTAATTATAACATATTGAAGTTGAAAGTCCCTATTGAAATCTTAGACCACGTGTTAACATGCATGACTAGTGCTTTGTGAACTGAAATGTTTCTTGGGTTATTATTTAGGCTCATCTCATTTTGGGCTGGAGGCTGGGCAAGTAAAATTATTTTAGGGCAGCTGCAATTTATTTGTGCTGGGTCTACGTATTAACATTTGAATTTTTTAGTATTTTTTTTTTTCTGGCCCAAGCCAGCCCCTGAATCCACCCCTGCATGGACACATGTTCTGCAGTATACAATAATGTTTTCTACGTAAAGTTGGTATTTACCATGTTCACGTTGTCTTTATTTTTGTCAATATACTATTGGAATGAGATGAATCTAAATTAAATGCCATGTGAACAGAAGAAGATACAGAACTATGGTGTGTCTATTTGTGGATGTTAAACTATTCACTGCACCCCAGAACTGATTTACACTTTACGCGATTATATTACTCTATGGGATGGAAATTTTGAGAATGTTTTTATTGAATTGTTGGATTAGATTTCTTTGTCTTCGAACTTGAGTTATTTGAAGAGTTTGGCCCTGATGTAATATTAACAGTATGTTTTGTCAGGAAAACCCCTCTCAATTTATGGTTGAAATGGCCTGGGTGGAATCAGTAAGTCAAACTTGCCGTCGATTATTTTATTAAATTATTATGTTTGCATATTTGATAGTTATTCAAATTATTAATTAATATGTTTTGGATGTCCACTTGTTAACTTTTTTTTTCCTTCTTATCATCTAAATTATTCTGACTTTGATTCACTTGAGATGGATAGTTGATGGTAAATTAAGTAAATAAAGCGATTATCACTTTAGTTCTTTTGTTTCTGTAATTCAAATGCAAACTTATATTCTGAAAATTATTTGTAAAGACAAGTTTTATAGATATTGATCTGATCTAGGACTTGTAAGGAAATGTAATAATTATGGTATTTTAGACAACGGTGTTCAGTGAATGTTAAATCTTTATTCGTTCTTATATGATGTCGGACTGAAAATGCTTTGAGCTGTCACCTGTTTAATTTGATTGAAAGATGCCAAAAGGAGAATGGGAGTTGCATCGAGGCTTATTAACTCTTATTTTGTTTTATTCTGTAATATACAATATATTTTGTGATAGGTTTAGTCCATTTTCTTCGAGGTTTTATGACACTGATTGCGCCTGTTGCTTTTCAGTCATTTCGTATAAAAGCTTTGGAGGCCGTCGACTTTTTGGAGACATTTCTGTCAATGAATCCAGATCCCAGGTGTCATGTGATGCTCTAGCCCTTGTTTGATCCCCGTTATTTCCAAAATATACTTTTCTCTCCTTTTCAATCCAAAATTTTTCTTTATTTTTTAACCACACATTCTCCAACAAATACTATTCCAAAATGCATTTTGGGCTAAAAATGAGGCTCCAACAGGCTCCTAATATACTCAATTTTATTATTAACATGAAGGAGGGTAAGATTTATGGTTGATTCTGATTGAAACAGTTCATATATCATATTTTATATTTATGATTTGTATTATTTAATTTGTTGGCCATTTCACTTTATGTCTAGCAATTAGGATTTAGGACGATGATATGGGCATCTAATCTGGCATTCCAGTGTTGACTCTGGCAGCATATATTAGATTTTTAGCTTTATCAGCAGGAAAAGTTTACGTACCTGCTTCTGCTCAGTTGTGTTGGATATATCCTCCAAGAGTTTCTGTTCGTCCTCTGTACATGTTAGTTATATTGTACTGTTTAAAACTTGACCTAGCAGAGCCTTGTCCAACAAGGATCCTCTATTTCCTCTCCAGTTGATAACAAGGGTGTTCTTCAATGTTAAACCACGATAACTTGTATCCTTTTTAATTACCAACCTCCAATCTTCCATGATATTTTAGGCCAACCAATACTGATTTCATCATATTTTCAAAACGTTTGATATAGTGGTTAATAAATTATTAGCTATTTTGGCATGTTTTATATTTTAGTTCTATATAAAACTATTTGGACAAGAAAATTTATGACTAAGAGTGTGTGTGAGCCACATTATTTTGGAAGAATGTATTCTGGAATGGTAGATTTATGTAGAATGTGTGGTTGAAAAAGAAGGAAATTTTTTTGATGTGATGGAAAATGTTATTTTATTGGAGAATGTGTGGTTGAAAATGAGTAGAAGAATGAGAATGAAAATTTTAATGTATACCAAACAGGGGCTAATAAAATACATTATTTGAAGTATTTTTTTTTTTATAAAATATCTTAGTTAATATATAATAAATAATATTCAAAAGTGATTCATATGTGAAAAATGTAAAGTATCCAAATTTTTGTGAAAGGCTGTTACTTTAGTAATAATGGGTAATTTTATAGTCATGCGCCTGTTAGGATGAAGAAAGTGAGAAGGGCTTTTCTAAAATTCATGTCTATGCTTGATCATTTGTCCATTCAAACATAGAGAAAGTCTCTTCATTTTTTACCTTATTTGTAAATGAAGAATTTAAAAACTTGCTGCTGATGGCTGTCCATTTTCTTCACAGTGGACATGTTGAATTTCATGATTTTCTCAGGGTTCTAAGATTGAAACATTGTTCTCTGACAGAAAAGGTAAGCCTCTGAACATTATATTTAGTTTTTTGTGCCTTGTTAGGGATTCTTTCCTCTCTATTTTGGCAAAATGGTGTGTTCCATGTTTTCTATTTTTTCTTCTTAGTGACATACATTTTGAGAATTTAAATGAATGTTAACAGTTAAAGATGCAGTGATGTTAGAAATGGTAAAAATTATATCAGTTATAAATCTCACTATTTCCTCACCGTGCAATACATGTAGTCACTGGGTCTGTTATGCAAGAATTTGGCTTGGAATATCATTTTTTTATTCTTTTTATGTTTCAAGGACCATGTTTTTTCTTATTTTAGTACTTACTTTTTCAGGACTCAGTATAGATTTTATCCTTGAAGGACTTTGGCTTGGAGGATCAGTATTAAATTTATGATCATGTAACACAAACAGATCATATTATTTCAGTGATAGAAGTAGTTACCTTTCAGTGGCCAGGCTTGCAGATTCATTGGACGATGAACTTTGTTTTCTGGTTGTGTTAATGACACTGCGTCTTTACTAATTTTCTTAGCCCTCATTGTCTCATTTTGCAGATATTTGGATTCATTGATGTGGAGAAGATGGGTAAAATAACGTTTAAGCAGGTAACTTGGTACTTCTGTGTTCATACTTTGTGCATACTAGTGATATTGTGTGCCACACACTGTTGTATTATTCTCAGATACACCTGAATTCTTGTCTGGTACATTATTAGGAAATGTGCAAAAGAATCCCCAAAAGTAGTTCATACTTGCATTTTTGTTTCAGTTTTTTAGATAAATTTCCATGCCTTGAGATTCAGGTTTTACCATGCAATACTTGCGCTACAAATTGTGTATGTTGTTTCAGTTCCTGCTTGGCTCAGCCCACATCTTGAAGCAGCCACTCTTCAAACAAGCTTGTGAACTAGCATTTACTGAATGTGACATTGATGGGAAGAATTGCATTTTGAAGCAAGAGGTATGCATGTACTTTCTTGAAACCTCATCATGTTTGACTTGTAGTCTCATTATTTCTGAATGCTTTGTGACAGTTAAGAGATGCAGTTACCCTCGCGGTCCCAAACATGAGTGAAGATGAGGTGGGTGAAGGAAATATCTGTACATGATTTTTACTTCTTAACTTTTTTTTTTTCTATTATAAATAAAATCAAGTTCTATTGCACGTTTTTGGATCACATAGACTAGCACTTAAAAGAGATTATTAAAGAAGTCATAAATTTTTTAGTACTTGGAAAATGGCACTTTGGATTATAAATTTTTTATGGCTCTCAACTGTCTTCCGATTGTGAAATAAGTAGCGTGTAATATCTATAATTTTCTATTTCTTTCTTGCTCAAACTTTCTCTATTTGAGATTTGCAGATCTCTGGAATTTATAGTTTATTCGATGTGGATGGCGATGGAAAGATCAGCAAAGACGATTTCTTCTCCTGTTTGAGAAGACATCCATTGCTCATAGCACTTTTCTTTCCCGGGTTGTGGTACAAAGGTTTGTCCGTAGCCGATCATAGATAGGTTAGTAGAGTAATGGATGAATGATGAGTAATGCTCAAAATTTTTGCTTTATGAATAATTGTGAGGTGTAATTTTATGCATTTGGAATGTATTGTGGTACAGTAGTTGAAATTTTGTGATTTTTATTTCGAGTTTTGTATCCTACAATTACAAAAGAGGGAGTGCAGATTGTATTGCCATATCGGTCTAGTATTGTAGTATCTTTAATTGACTTTATTTTTCATGGGAAATGTCATTTTTTTCTCTCAAATTCTTACTTTTGGGATGTTTGATTGACAATTTTTTCCAACTTTTGGTCACGTGACTATATTTTCCGTAAAAACAAAGAATATTTTCTTTAAGTGGATGTTTTAATTTCTCTCTCTCTCTCTCTTACCCATCTATATATTCTCTCATTTACCCATCAATAAAAAATGAACAAGTATAATATTATTTATATTGAAAATTAAATCAATCAGACATATTTAATTCATAATTTACATACAAATAAATCATGCAATTAAATTCCTTAAAATTTATTTTATTTTCATGCAAATT
>CAIGRL010104803.1:2155-18882 GCA_903798325.1 Fraxinus xanthoxyloides
CAGAATCCTGCTTTATGTCTCATCACTCACTTCTGAAAGATCTTTGATTTACTGCGAGCAGGGTCGGATCTTGGAGTTGGACACCAACGTTAACCATGGGACCTCTGTACTTCGGCAAAGGAGCCTCGGAGCTGCAAAAGTGCCCGGAGGGTTAGACTGGGCTTCGGATGTCTTCTTGCCATAGTTGATTTGGACTTCATGACCTCCTCATAATCTCCTGACCCCCCCTGACTGCTTGAGTCATATCCACGTGGATTAGTTGCTTATGTGGCAGTCCGAGTGGCCTGCTTTTTTGGGGATCCTAATTTCGAGGGGTAACAGAAACAATTTTCAATTCTTTGTTAATTATAATTTATAAGGTTTTGCTTAATCTTAGAAAGTTTACTGTGCTTTTTGATGAACAACTGTGTAGTCTTTTAGATGACATCCAATTTTCCGCTTATTCTCTAACTATGGTAGCTTGGTTTAGACTTAATAACAGAGTGAGTAGTGGACGAATTTGGTATCTAAAGTAACTTTTATAAGTGCCTTGCAGTAGTGGAAATCAATATTTGGTGTAAGTTTCTTTGTATGACTTTTTCATTTTCGTTTTCTTGTTGAGTTGTTCTTTTTGAGATTCCTATTTGGGCCAAAAACAAAGACTCGGGGAGCTGTTTTAGAGGCTCTATTGTTTTAATCAGAGTTGAGGAGGGAGACTAATTTAGATGGGGATCGGAAATGCGACTTAATTGTGGGCTTCTTGTTACTGCTTCGTGCGGTGAATAGAGATAACTTAGTATTTAAATATGAAGTTAATTAAGAGAAATGCTAAGGTACTTTCGCCTGAACCAGTACATAGATTTGGCCCTTGATTACCAGGCGCCAGAGTTCATGTGGGTTTTATCGTAGGTGATAACATAATTCTACATGGATTTCTTTGTTTAAAACAATTGAAAAACAGCATGTTGTGCGGAGCATGTTATGCAAGATGATTATGTGATTTCCATCTATGCAAGATGTTAATATAACTGTACAAACTCTATCTTAACACAAAGTACGAAATTTTGTACAAGACATAATAAAACTCACTTAACCTTTGTTGTTGGTGGTTGATGTCCATCTTAGAATGACAGGAAGGAACTCAAGAATATGTCATGGTTGTAGAGCTAAAGATCACTTCTTTGCCGATGCAAAAGGAAACGCCCTTGCAAAGTATGTAAGGATGGCTTTGAGAAATGTTTCGTAGTGCAGAAAGATACTAAAAACAAAGGGAAATTATTCCTTTGCTGTAGTAACAACTGTGGGTTTTGGGAGTGGGTTGTTAAGGAAGAATCAGGTGGTCCATATAGACGCGATAGAGGAAACTCGAGCGAACATGTGAAGAATGAAATAGTTGAAGAAATGTCACGTACGTTCCAGTCTCGAGTTCGAATAAGTGCCGAAGAAGAGCTCCAGATTTCACTGAACGTTAATGTCCGGAGAGTACGAGCGCAAGTTAATGCAAAAGGAAAGCAGGCAGCTTGATTAGTATATCGTGATCGAACGGGTTGTTTCAAATGTGTTTGTATGTATAAGACTAATGTGGCCATAATGACCCATTGTAAATTTATTTTCCGTATGAACTCCTTCTTGGCTATGAAAGTTAGCTGTTCAGCGACTATCTGTGATTCATTGTCTTTGACCTCGTTTTAAATTTATTTTGCTATTTGCTATGGCTGATGAACATTTCCCCAATAGTGGTATTGCAATCTTCAAGTAGTAACTTAGCTTATTTGTCTTGTATGTTAAGGTTTATCAAATTTGTTTAAGCATATTGTGATGTCAGCAAAATTCAAAAGTTTGCAATTGTATGTTTTCTTATAATTTAATGTGAAAATACTAAAAATAATCATCTATAAATTTTCTGAATTCTGAGAGAGATTTACATTTGAATGCTTTAGTTATCTTTGCATAATGATAATGTACAAATTTCTCATCTGTGAATAGAGAAATCAACCATTACTTTATTGACTACGGTGTTGTTTGTTCAATTACTGACATTTGAACTACAAAAATCTGATAGAAACATATTAGTGTAGTTTCACTTCAATAGAAATCGAGTCCGAGTTTTGGACATCCGACTGGATCTTCATCAAAGGTGAAACTACTATAGACATGCTCAATCTGTTTTCATATGATAAAACTAAGAGAATTATCTACTTGTTTACAGCATTTGCATTTGTTCCATCCATGGTAGCCTCTTTACATGTAATCAGATCTAACAGAACAACCTCGAAGGCATATACATCAATTTTCAGAGTTATGTTTCCGTCTCGTAGATAATCAGAATGTTCAGGTATCCCCAGTATCAATCTTGGATCAGTTCATGGACTATGATGATTAACAGACAGCAATTGAATTTTACAACACAATCTGGGTAGAATGATTCATCAAAGGATATCAAATTCTTTAAAATTACTGAATGAAATTGAATAAATCTTAGAGGCAAAATCTCGTTTAACATAAAAATAATCAGTAAAAAAGTCGAAAAAAATGACATGTTGCCAAAGTAGCATCATAAGCTGCTTCAAACAAAAAACCAAAGGCACATTGAAGGATGAAATTACTGGCTACACTCAGTGGATAATGCCACCTGGAAAACCCCAGACGATCTGATGTGCTCTTACAGCAGATATAAACCAATGGCAATTTCATCTCCTTGGATGAATCATACAACCCTGATGACATAAAACGTAGGTAAAGTAAAGTGACAGTAATGAGAAATAATTATAATTTATATGCAGCCCTTTTTCGCTTCAATATATGATCAGCCATAAGGGCCATCCTTTCAGCATATAGTTCAAAAGTAACGGATCAAAAGAGAAGCAATAAGTGCTCTTACATTTAACTTCGGCTCTAGCGACAACCCTCTCCCATCTACACGTGCCGAAGTTGGATAGTATAATGACATACATTGCCCTACATTAAAATAAAATGTCAACAGTTAATTATGCAATTATGACAAAATGAAGTTTTAACTAAAGAATAAGAGAAAAGATTTATACCTTGCGAATCATACATAAAGTTCGCAGACGACGGTTGGATGAAATTTCTAGACGATAAAGGTCGTGAGAGGGAGAATGGTGTTGGGAAGGAAAATTGCGAAAGAGAGAATGGTGTTGGGATGGAATATTGTTGAGTTGATTGAACATTGATTCCTCCGTCAACCACATTGCTAAAGCTTTTTTTCGACCTCTTACTAGTCACAGATGTCGATCCGACATGCATGGAATAAATGGTAATTCTGAGTTGTATTTTGAAAAATGGCTAAATAAGTAATAAGCTAGACAACGTACATTTGCTTTATTCGACGCAATCTCTAATGGACTTTTTCTCCTGAGTTTCCTTGGCACTCCCTTTCTTCGAGTCTGTTTCGGATCCAAAACGTCGGCACTCGAATTGTTGCCAAAATCATTATCTACATTGAGGAGCTGCGTGGTAGGTTGCGAAACAAAATTACTTCTTGTACTCGATTTCGTGGTCATATGTTCTTTACATTGAACCTTTATCCACTCCATTATTGCTCGTGAACTGATTCCATCACTAGCAGCAAAGTTTGCCACCTCCGCAAAACCATTAGACATCTCTTCATATCTCATTTGTGCCAAAGTACTATCTAAACCTGCATAGTTTACTGCAACTCTCGTGTGCGCTCGACGAACATCTCACTTCCATCGCTGCAATATGTAACTCTTTGGGATATGTATGACGTCATTCCAGACCAATACTATGATCTCGTGTCTACATAGTATTCCCCAAAACTCAAACAAGTGATAATTGCAAACAATGTCAACTATGTCTCTAATGAACGTCACGATGAACGTCTTTCTCTTCCTACAACCATCGTGCACAACAGTCTCATGTACTTCATGTGTCGTACCGTTGCTGCTTTCATGCATAGACATCAAGTCGCAATACACATTTCCCGTTAACTCTTCTTAAAACTCAAGAAATTTTGAAATGGTATACACTGATTGAAACTATTGCTCCATTTTGAAATGTGTTGCACAGGGTACCATTTGCGAGAATGACTTGAAATCAGCCTGAAACTCCTTGCACAGGGTACCATAGTCGAAAAAATAATTTGAATGGCATTTTGCATTGCCCTATCTTGATCGGTAATAATACCATGTGGAGCTTGATCGTGCATGCATTGAAGCCATGTCTTGAACAACCATACAAAAGTATCTGTGTTTTCGTTCGACACCAAACCACAACCAAGTAGTTAAGGGCGGAGCTAGAAATTTTTGTTAGGGTAGCTACAATTTTGGAAACTATCATGCAAAAACTAACCTCTTCAATATACATACGGTAAATGTTGGAAACTATCACGCAAAAACTAACCTCTTCTCCCAACGATTCGCACTGAAAAGAAGATGAATTGTGTGATCATCCAAATGAGATTTATTGGCAAGATAGGAAGAAATCATTTGCCCAACATTTGTAGTTCTATCAGGACATCTCCATGATTCAACTGCATGTCCTAACTCTTCCAAGTAGGAAAGTAGTCTGCTTGATGGTGAAGTTTCCCCACATCGATTAAGCCCTTCTAGAACAATTAAAGGCACCCTTGAATCATTGCTGTGATTATTTTCCATGTGAATTTGTCTTGATGAGCACTTGAATGAAAATTTCAACCCGTAGTGAAAACTTGTTAATAGTCGCACTGCTGCTGCAGATTTTCTACAAAGAATAGCAAGTGATAAGTAACAACCCTAAATTACAAATGAATATCAACAATTTGTCTCATTTCATAACAAAAATACAAAATTCTACTATATGTTAAACATGTGGAAGCTATCACACCATTCAGTTTAACTTTTTTAAATAGATTTCTTTCGTACCTTCGCCATCGAAGCACACGTCCAAAACCCATAAAAGCATTTCATCAAACATCTTATAAGCATCTTATATTCAACATCAATACCCAAAGAATTTCAATTCAAGTTCAACAATCCGACTACAGAGTACACAACAATTTCAATTCAAGTTCAACAATATGTCAATACCTAAATTTCTCAAGCAAATCCTAAAGCTCAAACATCAAGCACCAAATACGGATTTTTTAACAAGCACAAACATCAAATAAACGGTATTAAATCAATTAATCAAATGCACACAGGAGAGTGGCGATGACAGACTACAGTATGAACAAACAAATAAACTTCTCAAGTAGAATAGCAGATAATTCCTGACTTTTCTTAGTTTCTGCGCAACGAGGAATCGAGGACAACACTCAACAGAGCCTGGGGTTGGAGTGAATGAAAATAAAGGCAGCTAGGCAGAGGTGACCGGAGAGAAAGACGGACGATAGGAGAGTTACGGGACGAGCAGAACAGTCAACAGAAGCAGTGGCGACTCAGGCGAGAAAGAAGGAAATGTCATGAAGTGAAGGGGCGACTCAGGCGAGAACTGAAGACCTGATGTAGTGATGTTTCTTGTGTTTTTGGATTGAGCTGGGTAGGTGAAGTTGGGATGTTTAGCTTTAGCATATTAGCCAAAAAAAAAAAAAATGAGCCCAGAGAAAAAAAGAGTTACGCCAACGAAAGGAGCGAATGACATGTCATACTTATTAATGAGATAAGTGGTATCAAATGAAACAACATCGCCAACTCTTTGTACGCTAGCCTACATCGATTACCTACCCAGAATACATTACGCAGTCGCGACTCCTCGTCCAATTCAATACTGAAGTAAAATCCCGAGCATTGTACTTGCAATTTTGAAAAGTACAATTGAACTGTTGCTGCATCTCCTTCTCCAAGTCTTAATCGCCTCGATCGTTCTATATAGTTCCGACAATCATTCTCAATACAAATCACGTTTTCATATCTACTTGCTTCTACGACTACAGAGTTGTAACTTTTATGTATCGAAATTCCTGCTAAATCATTCACCTAAAGCTTTCGTTTCAAAGTTGCAGTCAATTGTCTGTTGTATCAATATAACCTGGATTTAGAATGACTCGTTTTGTGATTGTGGTCAAAGTTTACATGTTAATTCTCCGGTTTCCAAAACTATCAGCCGATACAGATATCATGGCCTTACAGCCCATCTTAACTGTTGGTTGCGACTTCAGAGAATCGTTGTTGTTACCAATTCTTCTGCCTTCCCGAATGCATGTCAACGTTACAAGTCTTACAACTCCATCGTCGGCCTTTTTCGAATTCCGCTTCTTAACTGGAAAACCTACTGAGTAAGCATATGTGTTGTAAAAATCATATAGGTCTTTTTCAGTTTTAAACAACATTCCAACCTCTGGCACAATCACACCAACTCCCATAGAAGTTTCACCTTCAACTACGTTGACGAGCTCCGTAACATTCTCACTCTCAGATTGCACCACGACATCGTCACGCTTGTCTTTCACGTCGTCCATAATTTATTCTGGTATAAAAAACAACGGTCATGTTCAGTCAACATATAGAACAATTATAATTTCATTTGCTAATGTTTAGGTTTAAGTGAATATGGATAGTAAGCTCAACAGTTGGTTCTTAGAGCTTCACTTAAAACAATTAGTGTCCATAAGAAGTCTTCAACGATTATAACTCAAACATCAAGCTGAAGGTCATAAATAATAATGACAGAATTCAACAAGAATGAGTTCAATATTCTGGCAACAGAGGATGCACACGTAAGTTCAGGTCATCGAAATTTTAGCTCAACTCTGAATCTTATAGTGAAGCAACGATTGCGGTTAATAATATCCAAATCAAACTGAACTAGCTAGTAAGTAGCAACATTTAGTTCAGATCGGGCAACAATGATTCTTTCCTTCAAACACCAGAAAATCGGATTTGGGCACCAATGATTCATTCCTTCAGCAATCATTTATAAACACCAAACAATTCATATTTGGGCAACAATGATTTATAAACACCCAAAAAAGATTCCCATCAGTATACTAAGATTGATTCAAATCTACCTTTAAATGAGTTTCTGATTTGGGCAACAATGCTTCTTTTCTTATTCGTCGACAATGCATGCTCTTCACTGGCCGGGAAGCTGGGGGAAACCAGTTGAGGAAAATGGTTGCACGTGAAAGATGAAATGGGATCGAATAGGAAAGTGAGGAAGATAAAATAGGTATGTGAAAAAGCTTCTTTCCGGGCCGCCGTTCGCCGACAACACCTGCTCTTCACTAGCCGGGAAGCTAGGAAAAACCGGTTGAAGAGGGCAATTGTTGAAGATGAAAGAGGAAAGTGGGAGGGAAGAAGAAAGAGGAAAGTTGGAGGGAAGAGGAAAGATGAAAGTGGTACGTGAAATTGAGTTTCCCTCCTTTAGACCAAATAAAAAATCAATAATTTTAAACGCCTCCCTGTTTTTATCGTCTTCTTTTTTTTTCCCAACACCCAATACATTTTTACAATTGGCTCCCTGGCACCATACCCTGGCAATTTTACCTTATAAGCCCATATTTGGTACACATTAAAAATTTTATTTTTATTCTTCTGCTAATTTTCAACTATAAATTCTTCAATGAAATAATATTTTTCATCACATCAATAACTTTTTCTTCTTTTTCAACCACACGTTCTCCATTATCTACTATTTCAAAATACATTCTTCCAAAATAACGTGACTCAAACACACCCTTAATACATTAAGTATGTATTGGAATATAATAAAAGTTTTTTTTAGTGACTGTGTGCGCACAACCTTCCTTTCTTATTTTAAGAAGAAACATATAATGTCTTTTCATTTTATTTTTTAAAAAAGTTCTTGCAAAGCTCTATATGATTTAATCAAAGTCCTAGAGCACTTTTAAGATACACACACAAAAAAAAAATGCTTTTCAAGATAAATATTTTTCGAGCATTTTTTCTTAAGGAAAAATCAGAAACACCATTATGGCCCTTAATTATCATCGTGATTATACAAATTTCACATTTAGAATGAATAGGATTCGAAGCAGGGGCGGACCGAGACCATTTTTCTTGTTGGGTCAAAAATTAGAATTCAAAAATATTTAGATAAAAAAAAAAACCTCGANCAAAAATGAGAATTCAAAAATATTTAGATAAAAAAAAAAACCTCGAGGAAAACTCAAAAATAAATAAATAAATAAATAAATAAATTGTGACCCCACATGACCCCATGTGGGTCCGCTCCTGGTTCCAAGTGGATGTTTAGTGTGTTAAAACTTGAAATTTTATTTTTATCTTTACTCAATGTGAAATTTATCAATTTGACACTATGTATATTTGAAAATATTATAAAGGTGATGATTCCACGATTAATGCAATGTTCATATACTGCTAATGCAGGATTCAATAGTAGACTTATTTATGTATGTACAACGGAAAAATAGTACTTTGAGAAGCTAGGTTGACCACAATTATTTTTTTCTTTTCTTTAATGGCAGCAAATGTTTATAAATTGTCTATTAATACTCAAATAATTTTTTAATCATACATTTATAAATACTTTCCAAAAATGCTATTATGATTCTGGTAGTAAGTTGGAACTTTTATTTCTTTGCCTATTAAATAGGGTGTGAGCATTTTTATCCAAAACTACCAACCCAATTTAGAACCTGACCGAACCAACAAATACGGTCTGGTTCCAATTGAAATCGATTTGATTCTAGGTCTTAGAATCGAGAACCACATGGTTCAAAATTGGTTTTCGATTCAAAAATATTTCTTTATCTTGCGCAGTTACATTATTCATATAAAATCATATGTATTCAACATAATATATAGAGTGAAAAAAAAAATATATATTACTCGACGATTTACGCATTAAAATTTATTTTTTACGATAAAAAAATAAGACAAAACCAGTGGTTCCATATGAAAAATAGGATCTGGACCAATCTGGTTTTTTCCTTTTCCCTTTAGAACCAATTGTTCTATTTTCACAATTCCAAACGGTAATCAATTCAATCCGGTTCCTTAGATATCAGGACCATACCATCCAATGTCCATCCATATAATTAAAATAAGGAAAATTACAATAATTTAGGTGTTTGAAGATTGGAATTTAAAAATTAGAGACCAAGTTTCATTATTCAAAAATTAAGTATTTTATTTTAAATATCAAATATTAAATCTATCCAAACCCTAAACTAATTCATTTCTCTCCACTCTCTCACCGTCTCTCCACAGCGGCGATTCATCTACCACCGTCCCTCTTCGACGCTGCTTTCGTCTGTCTCTGTACTCTCTCTTTTTTTTCGGTGCGCTGGCGGTGCTGTGGGTGTGCGGTGGAAGTGTTGTGGGTGTGCGTTGCGGGACTGTATGTAAGCGGTGGCCTTTCGATGCGGTGATATGGGGTGTGGTTGCGGTGGTCCCTCTTCGACGCTGCTTTCGACAGTCTCTATACTTTCTTCTTCTTTTTTATTCTTGAGTGGTGCATTTGGATTTTCATTGGCACAAATTGAAAGTTAGGGTATCTGCAAAAAAGTGAAAGGTAAGAGACAGCTCGCTACAATTTTCCCTTAGTTTATAAATAAAAATATCTTAGTGTCACTTAAATCAAGTTAAGTAGTACCAATATTAAGAGCTCGTTTGGCATGACTTTTGAAAAATCAAAAGTTGCTCATGAGATTAAGAAACTACTTTTAAACATACTTGAATAATTTTCTTAAAATATTTTGTGTGGCCAAAAGAATTTTTGACTTAATGTAACTTTCTTACATAACTCTTCTATAAGAAATAGAAGCAAATAAGAAAGTCATTTCAAATGAGCCCTAACTAGCATTACTCCACTCAGGGACAAATCCAAGATTTTTTAAGAAGGCTGAAAGTACTTAACAAAGTCAATATAATAAAATTTACATGTACTAAAAATATTCATTAAAGAACATTATTTATTTAAGTCGTTTCCGACGAGAATTTGAAACATAATACTCATCTATTATAGAATCTAGATAGATTTTCTCAGTAAGTTCTCTTTCTATAAAAAAGTATCATACATCAGCAAGAAAGTCATCATTCATTTTAATGTGAAATGTCGTCTTCATATGTTTCATTGCTAAATATACTCGCTCGATGCTCATGGTAGAAACAAGTCAATACAAGATGACTCAATCTAGTCACCATAATGTAACTCTCCGATCTTCCACTCTCAGTCGACTGTCTGCTTAATTCAATAAATGTAGATATTTGAAATTGAGACTCACCTTTCATATTCAATTCATAATGTGGTAACTTGAATTCTAATATAATAATATCTTATTTTGAAAAATCTAGAGAATAGAACTTCTCTATAAATGCGTAAATCAACATAGTGACTCAAAATCATTCCATCTATACTAATAAAATGTAAAAACCAAGCCAATCATTCAATTTCCTTGTTTTAAATCAAATAATACCAAATAGAATATTTATATACCTACAAAATAACATTTATATTATTAAATGAAAATAAAATCCAGCCATACAACAAATACTAATACTCAAAGCGTCACCATTCACGATTTAAACAAAACTCAACCCTTTCATGGTGGAAAATGCCAAATTGGAATGCCAGCCATTTGAAAACTTAGAAATTGAGGAAAATTAAATCTTCCTAATTGACTGACATTAATGGATTTTCACTATAAAGAACTAGAATAATCAGATTCTTAATTCTTAATTATTATTGGCACAAAACCCTCTCGACTTCACCCAATGAACAAACCAACAAGAAAAGAATGTACTTTAAAAGGAGTCGACGAGAGAAAATACTAAATATAAATTACTAAACCAGCAAGAAAAAGTACCAACCTGCATGCAAACCTTCACAGAGAGTTGATGAGAGAAGATTTGAGGTACGTTGAAATTGCAATTGCAAATCAATTTTTAGGACTAATCTTTGAAGAAATGACGATTTAGAATTTGATAAAATGAGATTTAAAAATTGGATTGGACTTTCAATTCAATGTCTAGCATTTGGGTTTTTAAAAAAATGGTGGGTTTAGTTGGAATGGGCTTAATTTGCTAAGTAGGCTTGTAAAAAAAAATAATGACTAATAACTTGGATTTGAGCTGGACTTAGACGAGACTACAGCCCTCTCAAATCCGTCTCTGACCCCACTGGTGTGAAAAATACGAGTATTGATGCTATTTATCATCAATAGTAATAACGACTGTTTATGTGGCAGTAGAAGTGATCGCTACATTATTTAAAAAATAAAAAAGCATCACAAATTCATTAAATAATATGACATTGACCCATTACAACACAGACTCAAGAAATACCCGCATTAAAATAAATGAAACAAAAGAGTAAAGCAAATCTAAAGAATGAAGCAGAGCTGTAGGAAAAATTGCAGAAGGGGAAATCTGGAAAAGAAAAAAAAAAAAACCGAAGAATATGAAAAGGAAGACAAAAAACTTGCAAAAAGGTGTGACAGAGCTTCTTTGGTTTTTTTGTATATAATCAACAAGGCCACAAAGAAGAGAGAGAGAGAGAGAGAGAGAGAGGGAGAATGATAAAGAGTTGGTTGTGAGTACTGACCTTGAATAAATCAAGATTCTACCATTCGATTTACTAATTTTCTCCTATTCACTCGATATTTAGTATAGAATTAAGCACCTTGTCTAGGGAAGCGTACACAGATTTTTACGGATGTACATATAGCGATATTATTTTGGCTGTTTGTGCTGTGCTTTTTATCCAATAGCTAATTATATCTTGACAATTGACAATCAGCTTTATACATGTAGTATGATTGTTTAGTATATGTTTTTCTTTGGCATTCAAGTTGATAAGTCTTTTTATTGGTTCCTTAGTCTTCCATCTGATGCTTTTACTTTGTCAAGACTCAAACTTGTTTAGCGTGACAATATCGTTGACATTCACTTTATCGGTAAAAGAATTATCATTGATAGTATTATCTAGTTGATCTACACAAAAGTGCATTGTATCCTATTATATGCAGGTGAAAGATTTGACGTGGACTGCGGTTATATAATTTTACCCTATAGACTTTTCAAAGTTTTCTATATTAAGAACTTAGGGTACATTTGGCGCAACTAATTAGCTATTATAAGAAACTTAGTATAAAATTATAATGAAATTATTGGGTAGATACTACAACAAAATAGCTTTATACCGTGCGGCCGCATGCCGTAAAGAGGTTTTTACGGCTTGTAATGCACGCCGTAAAAAGTACATTTTGTTGTAATGAGATGTTATTATCTAGTCATTTACACCATACAAAAATAATCGAGATGTAGGAGGTGATTTTGGGCCTAATAAAAAAAAGATATAGGAAATAACATTCTTAGGAAAAATTAAAGAATATTATTAAACAATTCCACCATAATATGCTCCGTCTAATGATATCTATTATAAGTTTCTACTAAATTCATTATATGGTGCACAAGACACAACTATGAGGTTTTACTGTTTTCTGCATTCCAAAAAGGATTTATATACTCCTTTCCGGAAAAATATATTCTAAATGAATTATTCTATTTGTACCTAATTTTCTATATAATGTTTTATCGAATTGACAAATGGCGGCTCCACGCCGCTGTCGATTCAGTAATTCATTATGTAGACAATTAGGTACGTATAGCTTGGTCCATTCTAAATTATCTTTTTACCTCCGAATAAATCAGTTGACATTGAGAGCCCTCAGCAAGCTGGTTAAAGCGGAATGTATTGTTAAAATTTGAAGAGAGAATTGCAATTCTTGAAAAGAAGAGGAGTGCGATTTTAATATTATAGCATAGTGACGATTAGATTTTAAATCCCTGTTTGGTAAATTTTAATGTAAGTCAAAACCAACAATTAATTAACCACATGTTTTATTGGACTTCAAGTTTTTCAACAACACATTTCATCAACTTTTATTAAAATCAATTAAAAATCTGATTTTAATTTCTATCAAACAGGGGTAGATTTTAATATGATTTTTGGCCGACAGCGAGATGAGTATATTTATTAATATCCATACAGTTTGATACACGAATCCTATGGTTGCAAGATAAGATATTTAACTCATAGCACTAAATTCGATTCTAGCTCCCTTGTAACATTTAAATATAAGGCAACTCTTTACCCTTAAAATCTATCTTTGATAATCTCTAGTTTATTTCATATTCTTATTTAAATGAGTTTAGATCATATTGTTTTGACTGAGTTGTTTACGGTTGATTATTAGCATGCAACCTCCTTTAAATATGTCACTTGTGTCTAAACATTTTTGTCTCGCGTATAGCGACCTCGTTCAGTCAAGTTTCCGGTTAAAGCATTTTGGAACTTACTTGTTTGGACGCGAATGAGCCCGATATCTGTTGTCCACGTCATCTTTAAAAATTAGGGTCAATAATGTCTGCATTGGCGATGATAGAAGTAGTGGTAGACCGAGATCGGCTCCTCTAGCCAATGCTATAAATGATACTTAACGGGATGTATATCATGCACTTAATCGAAATAGGCATGGCCACTTCTCAAACCTCATGCACTATTCTCAACCCCACACCATACCCTCACAAGTACTCTTTCAAACCTTTTTTGCTAAGCCATCCTATTTTTTCACCCTTTTAAAGCGTTCTATTGGCTTACAAACTTCATGCGAAGGTGGTGAAAATATGGCCAAAGAAACTTCTCTTGGCAATTAAATCGACCGAAGAAAGGCGTTTTCGGGTTCGATGACCTCTACGGAGCCACCAATCTAGTTTCTGATCATTCGCTAGCATTGGCCTATCCATTAAAAGCTCTGGAATTCAATAACTATGGTATTGCAAAGGATTTGAACAAACGAGGGGCAGCTTTAGATGTGACTTGTTGCCATCATTGTCAGACAAAATAGTTGACCCCAAAAAATGATGTCGGCAGATGTCAGGCCCACTCCTGCCACGTCAAGTGCTGATCTGGTGCGTTTCTACCAGAGTTTGAATGGTAGCAAGATCTGTAGGGACGCAAGAGACGCTTTTCAACAAGAGACGATAGCGTTCGGACACTGATGGTTTTATAATGGCAGCACTCGCGCTATCAACAAATGCTAGACAAATTTCCTCAGATAAACCATTGGATTATAATTGTATATGTAGAAGGATAGATACAATATTGTATGCTGTAACTTTGTGTAGGAATCTCAACCTCTATTTTTCTATCTATGTTTGTAATACTTGTAAATAACGAAGTGTGTGAATCTCTTTTGATCGGGAATGAAGGTAGATTTCTTCTTTCTTAATACCAGATTACATCAACGAGCCCCCTTTACGTATAAAGAGGTGCTACTTATACTATTAGAGCCGACGTCGGATCAGATCCATGTGGTGACATCTCTTAAACTGAAACTTCACATCGCTGTCCACTCATTACAATTAATATTTGAAATAGGCCAATCGTTCTAGTTGTAGGCTGATACATTGACACATATACTGAAACAACAGATATTTTATTACAAACGTCACATCAATCACTTCCGAGAGATCTTCGAATCAGTTGCGAGGCAATGCCGGCGTTGGTGCAAATCAGGGTGCCTTGAGCCTATTGACCTCTGGCGTAAGTGAGTTTCGGACAGCTTGTAGGAACCTCTGCTGTGGGCTTTAGATATGCTTCTGTTCCTTTATACTGAGGGGACGTCAGACGAACCTCTGATCGGCGCTTAAAGGACCTCAAACAATTGTTCTGCTTAATGACCTTGACATCGCAAATTTTCCTGTTAACTTCTGTATTGACTTTCTGCCACTTGGCTATTCGAAGCACATGGATGTACTATTTATGTGGAGCCTTTGATTTGGGAGGGGGTAACAAAAATCATTGATTACGAGCTCCCTCATGTAACGAAATTCCTAGTTAGACCAGTTGCTCTTAAGGTTAAGAAAGAATACATAGCCAAGTACAAGAAAGCCATTGAGTTAATGAAGGCTCTTTTCCTCGAGGAGCACATAGTTTTACGCAACAAGCTAATATTCATTGTACTTATTGCAATGGTGCACATGATCAAGCTGGCCACCCTGGTTTGGATATTTCGGTGGCATAGGGTCATTTGACGACTTGTCATCTTGAGCCTCTGGTGGAGAAAATTAGGATGAAAATTGCAGGTTGGAAGCTGCAATTGTTGTCTCAAGGGGGTAGGTTGATTTTACTTCGTCATGTCCTCATGTGTATGGCTACCCATTTGTTGTCAATGTTGAATGTCCCAAAATATATTTTAAAAGACTTAACTCCATTCTCTCATCCTTTTTTTGGGGTGAGGTGAATGGGAGGGTTAGGAAAAAATGGTGTTCTTGGGAGCAACTTTGCAAACCAGTGGTTGAGGGTGGCATTGGGGTTAGAAGATTTGAAGATGTCCATCGTGCCGTACACATGAAGTTTGCATGGAAATTACTATAATCGGATTGTTTATGGGCTAAATTTTTTCGGGCTAAATATGCTAAACATGGTTTGGTTGATGTCTCGACTCTACGCTGCATTGGCTCTCGATTTTGGTGCTCTATTGTTGGATGCATTCCTGAGGTGATCAACAATAGTCAATGGAGAATCAGGGAGGGATCTATCTCGTTCTGGTATGCTCATTGGTTAGAGGATGGTCCTTTGTCCATGCATCTAATACATATTGATCAACCAGCTCTTAAAATCAAAGATATCTGTTTGGATAGTGGTTGGAATGTTGATTAATTACTGCAACTCGTTGGGGAGGACAAAGCTGCTAGTGTTATGGCAAAGGTGAGCAAATGTAGAAAAAGGGAGGATGTTCTTATTTGGAAACCAAGTGGTCAAGGTAATTTTTCTTCTAGCAGTGCATGGGACATAATCAGAGCTCGATCTCCTTATACCTCTTGGGCGAAATGGGTATGGCATTTTGCAATACCAACAAGAATGTCAGTTTCAATGTGGAAGGCTTTATCTGGAGCTTTAAGTGTTGATTGTCGAGTTCGTCAAATGGGTGTTGCCTTAGCTTCTCGTTGTGATTGTTGCGTTATGGGTAACGAAGAAACTATCAGCCATGTTCTGAGTACGGGCAATGTTGCTAATGAAGTCTGGAGAAAAGTCTCTAAGGTGTTGGGCATCAGATGGAAGTCTAAACAAAACTGGTATGATAGAATTAATGTATGGTGGGCCAGAGCATCAAAACAATCACAGGTTGGATGTTTACATGGGCTACTTCCAACTAAATTGACATGGAGATTATGGTCAAGACGCTGCAAAGCTAGAATGGAGGGTCATCATGAGACCCTGGAGGAGATTTTCTGTTCAATAAAATTTTGGTTACAATATGTGACATCCAATCTAAAAAAGGTGTGAGCTATTTCCCATTCTGAAGAACTACTCTGAAAAACCTTGATATTTCTCCGGTAGGGTCTCTTGAGAGACATTTCGGATTATCAAATGGACTACACCTGCGGTTGGTAGAGTTAAACTCAATGTAGATGGGAGTTCTCTAGGCAACCCAAGTATGGCCGGTGGTGGTGGAGTTGTTAGGGATGAGATGGGTAGATTGGTTGCAGGCTTTTCTTCTTTCTTTGGATATGGTTCTAACAATAAGGCGGAACTGAGGACGCTTATTGATGGACTGACCTTATGTCAGGATATGGGTTTATATCAGGTGGATATTGAATGTGATTCTTTGCTAGTGGTGTTATAAGTGTATTTTTGTGCACTTATTCGGGGTCATTTTACTAATTTTTTGTATCGTTTTATTATTAGATTGTACTTAACTTAAGTTATTTGTTATCTTATGTCAGTTTGGGCCTTGATTCTAAGCAAATGGGAAATAAATAAGGATAAAACGACAAATTGATGGAAGTTTGGGGACC
>CAIGRL010104812.1:0-11779 GCA_903798325.1 Fraxinus xanthoxyloides
GTTTACCAAACAAATCATCAAGTTCATGCATAATTGGCACCTCTCGATCTTGAAAGTCAACAAGAAGTTTAGTAATAGTGTTGACAAGTAGAGAAGGTGTCGATTGTAGGAGAGTCGTGTGGTTAGGTCATTTTTTCGTTGGCTTAATGTTAAGAGGGACTTCCATTTATAAAAGCAATGTGATTACGCCACAATAAAAAGGGAATAGTAGACCAAAGTTAACATATCTATCGTAATTGGTAACAAATTTTAGCTTCTTATTATTGTTGACTAAAAGTCCAAGAAATGTTGAAGGACTAATCAAGTAATTGTCACTAAAGATAAAAATTTGAATAATAAATATGTTTTTTTCGATTAACGACTTTTAAATAATATAATTTAACATAGTAATACGTATCTTAGATTCAAGTCTCTCTGTCGAATCTATGAAATTGTGACGTGTGAGACCATTCAAGGAAAAATGATTTTTTTATGCACTCTCCAACACTAACAACTTGAAGAACATTCATTTAACATTGTAAATGTACTGGTGAAGAACCCTATAGGTTAAATTTTCCAAGTCACACCAGGAAATGAGAAAGTGAAACAATTATTTTTAGGATAAAACTTCCTAAAAACATGCATTTGATAGTGTTTCTAGAGTGATTATAAATTACCTCCAAAAGAATCTTTACATGACTTAGACTCAATGATTTTAACAAAAAAGCATTCCCCATTTTTTTTATTGAGTTTCTTAATTCTTAAATCTGTGGCCGTGTGACATCTACATGTCACTTTTAGTCCTTTGCACCCATACCCTCATTGGAATTGTGACATACAATAGCTCATTTTCTGGTCTTCCAAAATTAAATGAAAAATGGATATTTTTCACATTTTTAATGGCCAATGAATGAGAGGAATTTGGAATTTGGAGCCTACTAAGGTTCTATTCTGTCTTCACCTTTTTAAAATATAATATGCTTCTGCTTTAAAGTTTCATAGTTAAGAAGATATACAAGTCAAGAGAAGACAATGTCACAAGCTACCTGTTTCATGGTCTCCATGAAATTATATACGCTTGGAAACCTAAAGGCTGCCAAATTTAAGTACTTGTGACCTGCCTTCTGCTATTAGCTTATTTTTCATAATTCAAAATAACAAACTGCCATAAACCCACTTGAAGATTGCCCCCCATCCTCTTGACACCACCTCAACAGAACTAATAAATGATCTTGAGCTAGTAACATCAATGTGGGTTTCCTAGATCTTTCCACATCTCACTGTCTCAATGTTGGGTCCACCTTATCTACAGCATTCCAAACAATGCATGTGGTGTGCGGGTGCTGGTGCTCATGTTAAGAGTAAACTGAGGTGGAATGCCTCCGTTCACATCCCCTTTGATGATCTCTAGGCTTCCCCGCTATGTAAATGAGGTAATATGATTAACCCAAAACCGATAATCCAAAAATATCAGTAGTTAATCAATTTGAGGATGTAAACGATGATGGAGGCTAATGTAAACTCAAATTAAATACAAAATGAACAGTATCGCCTCCCCAGACAATTGGTGCAATTGATTATACCATTAGAAGATGAGAAAGAAGTATACTTGGCTATATGTGAAATCTGTTTGTAACATACAACAATGACTCGTGCTTTTAGCAACACACCAGCTGAGAGTTTGTATCTATATGTTGCAACGGTCATATCCAGCAAACCATGAAGGATCTTCTTCGATATCATAAGAGGGTGCAAATTCTTCTTGCCATTGCTGATTACTATCATCAACATGCCTACCCTCCTCAGCAGCAAATCCCTCATTTAGCTTTCTAGTGTCCGCTACAAGCAACCGATTCAACCTGTCTCTCTCCTTGTAGGCCTTTTCAGCCTTTCCCTCTGCCACTATAGCCCGGTTCTGCAAATATGTGAAATATATGTAGTTCTTTCAGCTAGTGTGGAAACGAAATTTATATAAATTAAATACAAAAGTTTGTCTTTTGAACAAACAGTAACTGCAGAAGGTTGCACAGATTTCTCAGCACCCAAAATGAACAAGTGACTATGGAATTCCTCTAATCAAATAAACCACTTACATCTCTCACATAACACTCAACAAAATGCATTAATTAACGGTACATGTGCCAATAGATCGACAAATCCTGATAATGAGAGATATTCAAACAATGGGATCCAAAATGATTGAATATTCATTCAATTCAAACCTGGAAAAATGAATCATCGGAAGTAGTCTTTTCGAAACAATAATCTAATTACATAAATAAATTTAATCAAATTGAGTCTAGGGAATGTTTTACATGCATTTCTGAACTGAAGTACCCATTTTCCAGCACTGGCAATTATAACAAGATGTTAGTTCATTTTGATAATACAGAAAGAGGAAACAACTAATTCATTGAGATTTCTTCTCCAATCCAACAAACTACAAAGACTTATGAACTTCGACTCCAGATGACATGACTATTCATTGAGTATTAGATCCTTGTTACCAATAAGGGCGATTTCCTATTTATTCCTAAGAGTATTTAGCAAAGTATGGATAACAAAATCACTATCTCATCAGAATACTACACCCAAATTCCGAACTTTTCCATAAATAAAAAAACCACTTGCGTATTTCTTGATAGGTGGAGCTTGTGCCTCCACAATGTAGAGCTCTGAATTCAACAATCTTAACCTTGATAGCCCACATCCAGAGTGACTTGAAACCATATATATTGGCCAAAAGCATAAAACTAAAAGCTTTCTTCAATCCTTCCATATGTCAGTAAATATAACCAATTGGCAAAAAAATTAGTTCACTATAAAAGAAAGAGGTTAATCATTTCGCACACCAAAGAACGGAACCCTATCGTCTGCAAAAATAATCACAAGATGCAAACAAGAGTACTGCATGAGCTATGGAAAAAGCAGGTAAAAAGGCCTCACCTAAATGCCAGAACAACAATATAAAGGAACAAGAATACACGTCAGTGCAGAATTCCAAACTCACCTCTGCTGCAGCAATAGCTTCTTCTGCTTCTTTAAGCCGCACAACTAATTCACTGGCCGCCTGAACAGCCTCAGCTGTATCCCTCAATTGAGCCTGAAGCCCTTTATTTTCATCTCTAAAATATCTCCTCTCCTTCTCTTGTTCAACTTTCAGCGCTGAAATTTCAGCCGCAAGGGCATTGATAAATTTAGATTCGGCACCTCTAACCCCAGCCTTAGCAGCTGCTTTCTTCACATCATCGATTCCTTCTCTAATCTTACGTTGTCGTGCAAGCAGTTGAATGTGTTTAACTTCAAGATCAGCATACTGTTCAAGCATGCGGGCATGGCCTTCCATTGCCATTTGCATTGCTTCTTTTAACTCTTCGGAACATTTCTTTTCCGTATCCAGTTCCTGCTTTTGCTTTTGTATAAGTGATCTGCCAGATTCCAGCTCCAACCTGAGTTCTTCTACAAGAGAAATCCACTTGCTCTCAGTTTCGGTCCACTGATTTCTCTCCTTCTGCAGTATCTCCTCAGCACTCACTTCAGTTGCCTCTAGAGCAGAGGACAAACGTGGAGCCACACTGGGCTCACAAGAATATGTTAAACAAAGAAGAGGAGCTGGTCCTTTT
The DNA here is from genome assembly GCA_903798325.1 of Fraxinus xanthoxyloides. NCBI lineage: Eukaryota > Viridiplantae > Streptophyta > Magnoliopsida > Lamiales > Oleaceae > Fraxinus > Fraxinus xanthoxyloides. The sequence goes on from CAIGRL010104812.1 coordinate 3,603, forward strand.
GATGTCTTGGATGAAGAATTCAAGTACAACTGCAGCTGGTCTTTCAGGTCTTGAATTTCTTCCATCAAGACATCCCTTTCACCCAGTTCAAAGAAATTCTTATATCTTTCCAGTTCGTTTTGAACTCTTTGCAAGTCGATCTTTGTTCTCAAAATCTCGGGATGATTATCATATTTTTCCTGAAGAATCTGTAAATATAAGACATTGTGATTAGAGGGGAAAATATCTATACAATGCCAGTCAACATTTAGAGATAAATCAGTGTACCACCTTATGCTCATGAGTCAGTGATAATAGTTCATGCTCCATAAACTCTTCAGTTGGCAGGATTCCATCCATCAGGCTCTCAAGGCGAGCAATTTTATCTTCACGAGTTTGACCAATTATTGCATTACATTCTCTCTCGTGCCTGTACTGCTGGACCTGTTATTCACGATCAGAGAAGTTGGTCATAAAAAAATTGACTGCCATTTTAATTAGCAATTGCTTGTATTATAAACCTACCAAACGATTAAGTTGCATGATCTCAGAAGTTCGCTTTGCACACATATCTTCTAATGCCATCTCTCTCCGAATAGCTCCAGCCAATACCTTTTCAACTTCCTGAACAACATTGAATTTCACATAGATAAGAATTGCGAAAGAAAAAGTATCTAGAAAAATCCAGTTGAGATCACTGCACATACTTTGGGAACTTTCTTCAATTTTTCATGCGATAGTGACCTGTTGACAGGCACTAACTGCAAATTTTGCACATTAGTTTCTTCTATAAGCTCTTGCTGAGAATTTCTAGTCTTGCATTTACTACACAAAAATTCTCCTGAATCCTTCTCTGATAACTCATCATCACTGAAAAGAGTTTGAACACCTGCATCAACTTTCACAACAGGTATAACTGCTTTAGCACCAGATGGTATGCAAGAAAATCTGAATGATGATCGCCCTAAAGCTGCACTATGACGATGGCTCCCTATAACATCGAGACCATGGTTAAGAGCAGCAGCCAAATGTTCTGTTGATGTGAAACAACTTTTCCTGCTATTGCTCAGCCTTGGTGAAACACTAGGAGTTGGAGACTTCAGAACTGGCAATGTGTCAGTTGGAACGGTACAATGACTACGAACTACACAATCTTCGTTTGGAAATTTTTCAAGAACTGAAGGAACACACTCCCCCTGAGTATCGTGTCCGCAAGAATCACTATTGGGCAGTGCTATCTCTGACTTTCCTTCTGTCAACCCACAATTGTTGTTATTATTTTTATCCTCATCCACTCGTTCGAATGCTTCATCTTCCATATTAACATCTGTATCCTCACCAGCAGTTTCTTCCTCAACAATTTCCATTTCTTCATCAGTATCATCATCGATGTGGGGCAACGTCATTGGTTGCTTGAGGCTAAATTTCAGGAGATTCAAACTTCTCCGGGCATTCCATCCTGTGGAATAAGCTCCAACTTGGCCTGTTTGATTTTCGTTTGCCTTCATTCGGTGCAGTTCATCCTGTTTAATAATAAGAGAAAAAAAATAAAAATTTCTTTCCAAACTTTCCTCCCAATATAATTGCGCACCTGAATCTCTATTAATAACAATTGTGATTAATGAACACACAATAAAATGAATAGTTCATATACCCTTAACTGTCGTATCACTTGTCTCAAAACGTTTACATCATCTTGGATTTCTTCATTAACAACTGCCTTGTTTTTTATTGCCTTTGCACGTTGAGCAAATCTCAGAGTACTCAGAGTTTCACTCTTGCAGCTGCAAATATGTTACAGAAAACATTGCATGTTTAGTACATGGAAAAAAAAGAAATACAAATAAAATCTTTAAAATTATATATAAAAACTGATTTCCACGGTTACCTTTGAGTTGGAGAAACCGCACATATCATTGCCAGTTTCGCATTCCCGCCAAGAGATTCCTGCAATAAAAATGTCAACTTGGAATCTCTATATGGGATGTGCCTTTGCTTTCCTGTTTGAGAAACTTCTGCAAGAATGTTAATTAAATTCCTGCATGTGTCAACGTCAACCAAAATTAACATCAGAAATGAAATTAATCTTGAAATGGCTCATCAAAAGTGTTCCATAAGATGTGCGAATTTAAGACAAGATGTATTAATAATTTGATAATCATGATGAGCAATGTCAAACAACTGAGTAAACAACAAATATTTCTCTTATTTTACAAGTAGATGCCATTGTCAGCACTTTATCAAAGCTATGCAGCTTTAAATGTCTCATATACATCACAATCTCTAAAACATCAGCTTTGATTAACAACAAATATTTCTCTTATCTTACAGTTAATTTTCTTCTAATTTTTTCAGAAAAAGAGAACAAATATTAAAGTTGTACCTAACTGAACACTTACCACTTCATCAATCCTCTTTTGCCATGGGTCTCATGTTTTCAAGGTGTGATCCTCGTTCAGAAAAAAAAGAGCATTCACTTTAAGCATGACATAAACATCAGGAAGAGAAAACTTTTGTCTGTAGACAACCTATCTACTTATCTTCTACATTTTAATCATATTACACAAGATTGCTATTCTACCATCTAATCTTCACACAGCAGGCCACGTATCAGTAACAAAATTTACAATCACACTAGTAACGATTCCAATTACAAAGACTAGTAAATCTTGCAGCACTTCTAGCATCAATTGCTAGTGGTAACAGGTTATTTGTCGTGTAGGAGCAAGCAAAAGTTTGCCCTATAGCATAAGTAAACAAAAATATCATCTAAATTTGTTTTCTTAAAATCTGACTCATTTCCCATTTCATTCTCATGTATTACAATGATTCCATAGCTGATAGACCTTTAAAGAATCGCACAATCTTAGAAAAATGAAGGTAGATAATTTGTGAATTGCAATCACAAATTTTAATTAGACAGAATGACAACGCAAACTCCAAATGTAATTCAAGTATAAATTCCTATTGACGGCAAGATTGAAGTTAAGAAGAGCAATTCTTTCCTCAGTAGAATCAGTATAAGTTCTGTACAGTCATTTTCTCTTATATCACTAGTCCAAAGCAAAATGCTAAAATAATAAATCCAGTGGTCTCCAGCACCAAGAAGGCAACAAAAATCACGTCACAAGATGTTGAAAACTTTTGTGACAATATCTTAAACATACCCTAGTTGTGAAAGTGAACGGTTAATATTCCCTGCTTCCTTCAAACGGCCTCCAGCTGCACCTGTCTGTTTTTGTCTTTCAGATCCAGCCAGATCAACAAAATTTATTTTACTCATCTTCAAGCAGCTAACCCCACCATCAGCCATGCTCTGATATTTAACAGTTAGGTAATGAGCCATTAGCACAGAAGGTTGCGAAATAGCATGTGATATTAATCAACAAAACACACACAACAGCTCCAGGCATGACACGACAAATTGATGTAGTAGTAGGATGCATCCAAGCACCAACTTGTGCTCTCTATTTACCTAAGTGCAGAAAAATTCAAGAAGTGACTGAGAGTGGATCATACTAAATCTTAATCAATGATTCTAATACCTTGCTGCGCGATTCAACAACACAAGTGAAAACACTGTGGGAACGAGAACTTTCAGCATTTACGCTTGTCGAGCCAGTTCTCCGGTTTGACAATCCCTGTACAATTTATGCAGCATTAATACGTAAATGTCCAAAAGCTACAAGAAACTGACATATTAGCCAAAATCTCGAGAAAGATGACTAACTAAAACTAAAGTGAAAGACAGCATAACACAGCTGCCCAACCTTCACTTCTCGATTGCAACTTAAGGCTAAAAGCTTGTTTGGAGAAATTTATAAATTGAATCAATTTTAACTACACATTTTATAGGACTCACAACTACTATCCACTTATCATCACTTATTATGTAGGACCCCACAAAATCTACACTACTCCTTTTCATCAATTTATAAGTTTCTCCAAACAACCTTAAAGATTATAGACCATTCACACAAATATGGCATTGTATTAGGAAAATGAGTTGAATATGTATTTGTCCTCACGTTCGAATGGAATACGCCAATAACCGATCTATAAATGTAGTTTGAAATGTTTAAACCGATCTTAGACTCTTAATGCTAGTTGAGGGATAGTAGTTTGGATAAACTGAAGAATCAGCCTCTCTTTCTCTAGAGCATTAATATTCTCTTCTCCCTATATATGAAATAATATAACCATTTGAGTTGAATGGAAAGAGAAAAGGTAAAAGATAGATATGATTAAAATTAATCAATCTCATTCAAAATATAGAGCTAGTTGATAAGTTTCCTGTATCATAATTAAATTTGTTTCAAGATACAATCAATATATGTGAGGCTAAATGGTTTCAAGATACAATCAATAAATGTGAGTCTAAATGGTACTAAGGATAGACCTATGCAATTATCGGTCCTTTGAATGAAAAGATTATGTCAATCAAAATTTAACCTCACCTACCCAAAAAAATTAATCTCAAGGTGCGAGAGTATGGTCCTACACATTTTTTTTCTTTTGAATATAAAGAATCTGTAATTTAAGTACCGAAAATTATAGCCTATGTTTGGGCTCCATTTTTCCCAAAACTCATCTTCAACCACGTAATCTCCCATAAAATAATTTTACACGTAAACATAAAACTTTTCCCTATTATTTTAATCACACATTCTCCAAAAAATTATTATTCCAAAACCTATTTTCCCCCCAAAATGAGGCTCAAACAGGGCCATAGAATAATAATCAAGAATGAAAGTGTACTACTTTGAACATTAACAAAGCACAAAAGAAGAACAAACCTTTATCAGAAGTTGCGACACATCCTCCATTGAGGAAACACACTCCTCTGTCAAATTTTCGACATAAACACCACTTTTGATGTCTTCTCTTATCTGTATGAGAAAAATCGAATAAAAAGAAAGATATTCCAATAAGATAATGTCAGGCACCAATTCAATACAATCTCCACTGAAGTATATTGTCATTTTTTACCTGGAGATTTTTTTGATTTGGATCCAACAAATCAGTAATTTGCTCATTGTAAATCTGTAAGTATGCCATTCAAAGGATTCAGAGGAGAGTTAATTAAGTAATATTTTCCTTAAGAGCACGAAAGATATCAGAGCCAAGTACCTCAAGGAAAGAGCATCGACACATATATACAAGCTGTTTATCAGCATACTTCTCTTGTTCCTACAAGGACAATAGAAATCCCACAAAGTAAGAATCTATAATTGAATTTCAAGACAGAGTGATAAGAATCAAGTAGGAAAAAAAAATCAATAATTAAATAAAAAGACCTCATTAATGCGCTCGAATAATCGCTGGCAAACTCGAGGTATTAAGCCTCGTTGATCATGTTCTTCCAACAAGGCATTGGATGCACCCCAGATAGTGTAGGTTTTTCCACTCCCTGTCTGATCAATTTTATATGCAAACATGTCATCCTTAGTAGAGAAATTACATTTTACTGTAACAGTAAATTGTATGCATGCGCTAGTTTCACTGGATAAGATAAAACCACTACCTAACTCATGTCGTACAATTCATAAATGGAAACAAAAATACCTGGCCGTAGGCAAACACTGAGCTGTTAAATCCAGCAAGACAATTTTCAACGAGGGGTGCACCTATGAGATGGAATATATCAATCTGAAATAGATAACAGTCAAGATCAAGTTTCACTAACTTGTTTATTATATTTCAGTTATCAATTTGCATACACATTATAAAACAGTAGAATCTTGCCTGTGTTGACTCAATGTCCGCAACTGAGTCAAATGTAAAGGTTTGCCCTGCTATTGACAAGGAATCATTTGATAGTTTCAGAACCACTGACCCTCCATCTTCCTCAACCTTTTTTGGTGGTCTGATGCGCACTATTACCTGGGTATATAGTTACAAACAAAGTTAAAACACCACACGGACTGAGTATAATTGAATCACATTCACGTCATAAACATTTTTCATTGACCAAAACAAAGGGGTTACAGGAAAGTCCAAGTGAATTTACAGAAAGATAATTGCAACCAACATAAAGATGAAATTATCCCATTGTGGTAGAAGAAGCTTTCAACATCCACTTCACAATATCCAATAAAATTCCTTCAAAAGTTTCATAGACCGACAAGAAAATTCAAAATTTTAATTATAGTAGCTCAATAATATATTCATGCATTATTCCATTTTCATGGAACCAATACAGGTCAATCCATTCGTATTACCATTTCACTCTAAGAAGCATTAACCAAAAGAATTCAATTATTCAAACCCAGTAGCAATCATAAGTAACTTGATTTCCTCAAAAATAGAATGTAAGCTCTCAAATTTTCTAACTCAACAAAAACTCAGCTGCACAGAACCCAAAGGGACAGCAACCTGAAAATTTAAGTCGATACAATCATCAAAGGACAAGTAGTACTTTTTTCATCCATTCCATACCACTTGAAAAATCAAGTTTTGTTCGAGAAGATCCTATATCAACTATAATGCTCCTGGCATTTATGCTGGAGATGTCACATCACATTCAAAGAGGGAGTTCTAAAAAAATGGGGCTTCCTTAGTAGAAAAAAAAAATCAGAAAATTACGGGAATTCAAAACGATTATAGGTTTTACCAAACAATATGGCAAATTTAAAAATTTCAACACAGATCTGAACGGTACAATTACTGAAGCCAAGGTAACAATAATATGAACCTCATGACCAGGGCAATTTGAAGTAAAACCAAGATCAACTAAAACCACAATTTTCTCCAGATATTCACCTTAACACCAGAATCGGCAGGATTCGGAGGCCCAGTATTATTCTCCAATCCCACTGCGGCCTCCACAGTGAGCTTCCGCTTGAGCGTGGGCCGCGGAGGAAGCGGGCTCTTCATCTTGGCAGTGGCAGGTGACGTAATCGAGTTCGGATCTGCATTTTCTTTCGAAGATTTGTGTCTCCGATTGCTTGGGCTCCCTGCTGCTATCAATTTACTCTTAGGGTTCGGAGATGCGGATGGTGGTGTGGGTGAAGCGGACTCATAATTCTCTCTCAAGATTTGATTTCTTGGCATCATGAAATGCTTCATTTTTACAGTAGAGAGAGGGAATGGATATTTGTGCTAAAGGGTTTTTAGAGAGAGAGAGAGAGAGAGAGAGAGAAGTAGCCGTTGGCGAGAGATGGAAGAAGGGTTTGAATTGAATTTAAGGGGAGAGTGAGGGGGGAAAGACCCGAATCTAGTAAGAAAGTGTGTGTAATGACCGGAGCTAAATTCGGGTCGGACTTTTGATTCATTTTATTTTATTTTTTTTATAATTTTGAACTTGTAACTGAAAGATTAATTAGCACAAAACATCCCCCACCTTTTAATGCTTTTTTGGAAAACATTTTTTTTTACCTTTACTTTCACATTTCATTGTGAAAATAGTCATTTCATCTACCCACCCTCAAATACTCTAATAACTCAAACAAAAAATGTAATTTTTCTTTTCGAAAATCAAGGGTAATATGGTCTCGCCCAATTTTTCACCCACCTTCTTTCTGCCTTCAAAGTTAACCATTCAAAACTAAAAGTAATATAAAAATAATTTATACAATTATTCCCTTATATAAATAAGAAATGACATCAATAACGTTTTATTTCACATTGAGAAGAACAATGGCTGTAGTAATACATGATTACCCATAAAATTTGAAACGATAGACGAAGAGATTGAATATGTGTTAGATAAGCTGGAGATGTTCATCACTTTCTATCGTTATTAATGATGTAAATAAGGGTAAAATAAGAAGAACAATAACAAATGTGATGTTGTTAATAATCCATCAAATCTCAATGGTGAATGGCCTATCACATATGAATGGAAAAGATGATTTGGACCTGTTTTCTTTTTAGCATAATATTGAACTTGGGATAACCATTCCTATCTATTAATGTGTTTTATATGTAACAACCTTATTTTTTAGGATAATTAGCACAAAACGTCCCTATCTTTGACAAGTTCTGTGCAAAACGTCCATACCTTACTTTTTTTGACGCATAACGTCCCTACCTTTCACATTTTTGGCGCAGAACGTCATTTTCTCCAATTTTTGACCATTTTACCCTCAAATTTAAATAAAACAAAAAATAAAGAATAAATTACAATTTTACTCCTAGACTTTTCGAAAAATGCAAATGAGTCTAAAAATGCCCCTTCACTTCACATTCATTTTTGG